>JAYMSL010000658.1:0-22007 GCA_036897195.1 Plantago coronopus
AACTCCTCAATATCCGCAAACTAACCAAGAAACAAAACTGCATAATGCAAATGACTGTAAAACTAAACCTGAAAAGAAGAGCATAAACTTTAGCCAGTCTCCTGAACAAGTAAGGCTGAAGAATATGACCCCAAGTAACCCATGGCAATATAAACAATTGGAAGTGGGCGTTTCCGGACCTTACTAAATGTATTTTGATGTATTCGTGACTAATTTCCTTATGCTCGAATCGATCTTCAACAATATGTTCTATTCGGACGAACACCCTTTGACTTGGGTCGATTGAAGACTCGAAACACATCAGGTGTCACTAATTAACTAGGCCGGTAGACCTAGATGGTGCATATATGCTGTATTGAATGGATCATGAAATGACACACAATTGTTTTTTGAATTTTGACAAACTTAGGGGGTTGTAAATAACCCTATTAATCAAGCTGGACATTTGGTATTAGATGTTGTTTCTGTGTTGGCCACGATGATTTGTTCGAGTATACTTCGCAGTGTTGAGTTTAGCTGCCCGTGTTTATATTATTTCTTTACGGGCACTAAACACGTTCATATACACATATTCTAGTGGTTACTCATATCGAATATCATAATTTTATAAGTTGTTGCACAAACCGACCCTACTTTTAGAAGTATACCTATCTCCATTACCTCATTCAGGACAGTCAAGGGCAATAAACTTTAACCAACATTTTTTACATGCAAATTGAACAAATAAATAATACTTCATAAAAGAAATTGCAAGATGGCCAAGTAGTTATATTTTTTTTCTGAGGATATGTAAGTCTCCTATGTGGATAAGGGATAAGGTCCCAAACACAGAATCACCCAATCAAAAGCATGCATGTATCAGACATCACAGCTTAGAGCCACAAGATTCTCAGCAAAAGATTTTCTTCTGATAAATCAGAAATCACTAAATCAAACTCCATTTTATATCAGTACAATAAATTGTCTGGTATATTGCTACATTCTGCATTGGTTCTTGAACACAAGTATCTCCAAAATGGCAGCAGCTGCTTCAACCATGGCCAGCCAGCTGAAGAGCAACTTTGCTTCCTCATTCAACAGGGGACTCATTGCCCCAAAGGGTCTTTCTGGAACTCCTCTCAGGGTTCTGCCTTCTAGGACCTCTACTTTCACAGTCAAGGCTATCAAGTCTGAGAAGGTAACTTGTCTTTTTTATGTCACAGCAAAATAGTGAGTTTTGTTATTAATAAGATCAAATGAGAAGTTTCGAACGGGACGGAGTCGGAAGTATTGATGTGCAAACTGCATCCACATTTTTATAGTATTCATCTAACATCTTACATCAAGTAAATCAGCTTTAATCCAAATCCACATCAGAATTCTTTCTGTAGTATTAGATGGAGAGCAATATATAGTATGTCACACTTCTCTGATAAATAATACAGTATTTCATTTTGTTCTTGATTTTGATCAGCTTTGTCTAAATTCTGGTGCAACTTTGAACACACTATGGAAATGTTAAAATTTACACCGTGTCTGTTGGAAAATGACTTTGATTATGAGAAAGTGCTTATAAACTGTCAAATTCTCAGCAAAGACCTTTTTTTACTGTACTATAGTAAATAGCTGTACTGAGATTTAAACCTAGTATCTAGGTGTTTTACGTAGCATTTTACCGTAGATAGGAAAAAGTTGACTTTTACAATACTGTCTCTTTTACATTCATTTTTTGCGTCTCCTGCAAAGAATGATCAAGAAAGTTCCTAAACCTGTAAGGTTAGAATATAAGAACAAGTGAATAAATCAATTCTGTGTGAATTGCAGCCTACTTTCCAAGTGGTCCAGCCAATCAACGGTGACCCCTTCATCGGAAGCTTGGAAACCCCAGTGACATCAAGCCCATTGATCGCCTGGTACCTCTCCAACCTCCCTGCCTACAGGACCGCAGTGAACCCGCTTCTCCGAGGAGTGGAGGTCGGTCTTGCTCACGGTTTGCTCCTAGTCGGGCCATTCGTGAAGGCAGGTCCCTTGAGGAACACCGAATATGCAGGAGCAGCAGGTTCCTTGGCAGCTGGTGGACTTGTTGTGATCCTGAGCCTTTGCTTGACAATTTACGGGATTGCTTCGTTTAAAGAAGGCGAGGCCTCGACCGCTCCTGCGTTGACATTGACAGGGAGGAAGAAGCAGCCTGATCAGCTCCAGACTGCTGATGGATGGGCTAAGTTCACTGGTGGATTCTTCTTTGGTGGACTCTCTGGTGTCACATGGGCTTACTTTTTGCTCTATGTTCTTGACCTTCCTTACTATGTTAAGTAAATAGATCAAATTATCTCAGTTGAAGTGTAATTACTTGTTTGATCAGACAATGGGAATTCAAATGTTGTATAATAGACATGTTTTGGAAGAAGCATTTTGTTTTTTTGCTATTAGAAGAACACCATTACCACTTATATGATCAAAATGCATATATTGAAACTATACAAGAGTTCAATTATGGTTAGATACCGTTATGAGAGACGAGAATAACATTACGCGTAGTAAAGCATCACATGCATAACGATAAACATCACAACTGTAGTGATGCATCGTTAGTACTTTAGGTTTATGAAATACACAATATTTAGAGTTAAATATGTGATGTTGATTCCGTCTCTGGTAAAGTTTGTAATTGTTAAACCTAGTAACAATGTTGCAAATTCCGTATGCTAGGATCAAACCTGAGAAAATTTCTATAGTTTATTATTGAGTTAGATTGTTGAACTCAAAAATTGAAAATGTCTAGAATGTATCTTCCCTAAACTTCTCACGCTTATAACTTCGTTTGTTCATTGATATTAGATACGTTAAATGTATGATCTCGATACTAAATCGATCAAGATCTAATCTTCAGATTAAAGGGACTCGACCACTAATCGATCCAGACCTAACTCTCTATGTTGGCAATTAAGCTAGGGGATTGGAACACAATGTCTTGTTTGTTTTATATAAAGTACAACCGTTGATATCACCGAAAAATTCTCATACCATTTGACATCCTACGATTTCTTATATTCGGTTCATTCTACTTGCTCTTGCTCGATGTGCGAATATGCGTATCAAATCACATGTTTGTTGGGCCAGAAGTTGTCAAATACAAAAATTGAGGAGGCTAAAAGCAATTTTCCCACATTTTTCAATTGAATTTTGGGTTTTGGAACAATGAAAGAAAACTCTGCTCCATGGAATTCTGATGAAAAACAAGAACCAGAAGAATCCTATCCCCTACCTTGAGAAAATGGCCACCATTGATTTCTACTCCCTTTTCCTCTTCCTCCACCTCCCACACAACTTGGGGGACACCTTGCATTTCCATGGCGATTTCTCTTTTCTCAGCTTCACTTCCATTTATCAAACAAAAGTACTCCACAGTATCAACTTTTCCCATTCTCCCCAAGAAGAAGCCTTTCTTGCTGACATGTCGTGCCGAGCCGACTGAGGTAATGACATTGAATTCATTCTTGCAGTTGAATTAGTTTTAACAAATTTATGGTTGAATGGAATCATGCTGTTTCAGGATTATTACATTGAAGATGATGTCTCAGATGGATTTCCTTTCAGTGGAGGTATCAATTTGATTTGCTATGTGTTGATGTCAATTGAATGAGTTGGGGTTTTTCAGTATTGGTTTTGTTTTGTGTAGGGAAATACTCTGCTGGACCAAGTCCAACTGATGAATGGTTTAAGCAAGGGAGGCTTGTATGGCTCTTTATCTTCTCCTTGTGTTTGAGCTTGTGACATGATGCTTCGAAAACTGTTTAGGCTCTGTTTAGTTCACCTTTAATCTAGTTATTCAGTTCAGATCTGTCTAGTTGACATTTATAGTTGAAATAAGTCCAGTTTATGTCCATTCAGTTTAGTTCAGATTAATTAAGTTAATTTCAGATATTCGGGCGAATTGAACAGAGTATTAATAGAAATAATACCGAATAGTAGTTGATGAAAGCGGTTAAATTCTTGAGACTTACTTCGAATCAGATAGTTTGACAATGAATTTATAATCAATTAGGTGAAAGCGCATGCCGTTGGTGGCACTGGTGAGAAAGCAAAGGATCCAATTTTTGGACTTGTGATGTCAGAATCTTCGCAGGCCCCAACTGATCTGTTTAGGTAACGAATACTATGAGTTATTAGATTTTGAAAGGAACAAGTAGAGGACTAATTGCTTTGATAAGCAGGCATTGAGGATGTATTATTTGCAGGGATTACCAATTGAACCGTGCTCATTTTGTGCAATAGATGGTTTTGCGTTGAAAGTGGAACTGTTGGGAATCCACCGGTTATATTGATGCATGGCTTCCCGTCGCAGGTTAGTATGCTCATAGTGTACATTGATCAATGTTTGTCATAATTGGATGTCATGAATTATCCGACTATCAAGTATCAAATGGACGGTCTAACGGTTAGATGGATGCAAATTAGGCTGGTTGTGGTTTAGTCTAAAGCTGTGTCTAACGTTAGTTGGTCTTGATTATGTAATGCATCAAAGTTGAAACACTAAGAAACTTCATGCCTCTAAACTCCAGTAGACCAAATAATCTATTGCCTCGCACTTATGCTTTGTAATGACACATTATTATTCCTGTCAACATTTTGTAAAAGAAATTTCAAAAGACTAATAACTAGTATGCTCAGCAAAATCTCATATGAAACTCAACTCACAGGAACTTCTTAAGCATCAATGTCTGAAATTTAGTTTTTTTTCATAAGTTTGTTTAGAATACTGCGCTTCAAACTTTGTGTGGAGCCCTCTTCAGTCTACCTCTGTCAGTGCTGTAGCGGAGGAAGATATGCTGTTCTAACATCCAGGATTAAGTAGACGTTACGATTTTGATTTAGTCTTCTCTCAGTGTCCTAACAAGAAAGTTCCTGATTATGTTTCTCATGTCTCTGTTTAGGCATATTCCTACCGCAAAGTTCTACCTATTCTCTCTAAGAAAAGTCATGCTATTGCTTTTGATTGGATTGGTAATCTCATCTCCTTACTCTTGATATCACTACGTGCTTAAATATTAGTACTTCCTATTTCAGAAACATAGAATCAAGGGCTTTCAGTGAGTGTCTTTTACTTCTTGTTCTGTTCTGCTTATGGATTGAATTGGTTGATAATTCTGAATTTTCTTTTAGTTTTTATTTCCCAATTTGTTGCGGAGTAGTTAGGTCTACATGCTTAATTTCTCTACTGTTGTTGCAGGATTTGGATTTTCTGATAAACCACAAGTGAAATATGGGTTTGACTACACTTTGAAAGGTATGCTTTTCTTTCTCATTTTGCTGAAGAATTTTAGTACACAGGGTTCAAGTTTCTTGCCATTGTAATGTCATTGGAAGCCACTTGTAATGCTAAAATGTTTTCATCTAGCTTGCAGAGTATGTGGAGTCCCTGGATTCTATAATCAATGAAGTCTCAAAAGACAAGGTTAATCTTGTTGTTCAGGTATGTATCCATCATTTATTAATAGACAGCATATTATAAATTACATCTGATATCAAATAATTCTCAGCTTATATTTATATGTTTAGGGATATTTTGCACCAGTTGTGGTCAAATATGCAAGCGAGCACCAGGAGAAGATTAACAATATAATTCTAATAAATCCTCCTGTAAGACTCTCTAGTCCGTACTACTTTTTTTCATGAGTATGGGTTATTTTGTATCGTTGAGCTCTGAATTCTCGATGTTAGATCACCAATGGGAATTGCGAGGATATACTTTATGATTGGTGTGAATTTTATGCAAAAATTTCCATTCAAATAATTTCATTTCGATGCAATAACCGTGTTTTCTTTGTGTGATTGCTTAGCTGACAGAAAAACATGCCAACTTGCCATCAACGCTTGCTGTATTCAGCAATTTTTTGTTGGGGGAAATATTTTCTCAGGTATGAAGATTAAACGATATTCATAGATGAACCAGAAAGGTCTTTGCTACATAGTCATTACTCATTAGACTTGCTATATTTTGTACACCTTGGTCAGGATCCGCTGAGAGCAAGTGACACAGCCTTGACAAGCTGTGGTCCGTATAAGATAAAGGAAGAGATTGCGATGGTTTATCGAAGTCCATACCTCACATCTGCTTCTGCTGGTTTTGCTCTGAATGCACTTAGTAGGACCATGAAGAAGGAGCTCAAGGTGAAATCTCTTTTCCAATCTCTTTTTATCAACATTCGACATGGAGAGGAGTTAATTATAAGGCGGCAAAAAAAAAAAAAAAAAAAAAAAAATCCGACATGGAGAGGATTTTATTAGTAATTATTTTCGTACATTGATTTTCAACGTGAATGTTCTTTCTGACAGTGATCTGTTACTGTATAATGTTTCGTTGTACTTTTATACGACTGGAGTTTACATGCTACAATCAGACTCTTGGGGGAGATTGTGCAAATATAGCCTAATATATACATTGTACACAAGCAGCAAAAACTTAGGGAGTTTGACCCAATCTTCTTGGGATAAAGTGTCAATCAACAGTTTTAAAGTAAAGTTCCACAGTCTATGCATGAATTGTAGGAGAAAAATCATTGTGTTAAACTTGAAGTCATATACCTCGAAAGTGAGGAAATTAGTTATTAAGTTGCATTTGTTGCTTGCCATGTAATCCTTCCCAATCTGAGTTAGTTTATCTTTCTTTTCTTATGTGACGATGTCAGCATGCATTTTTTTAATCTTTCAACATTGCCTAAATTGTTGGCTAACTTTCTGGATACCATTTTGTTACCTGGTAGGGCTTTGTTCAAGATATGAGAAAAATACTTATGGATGAGAGCTTTAAAGTCCGAACCACAATTTGCTGGGGTGAAAGAGACCGCTGGTTAAGTTTCGAGGGGGTAGAAGAGTTTTGCAAAGAGTCAAAACGTCGATTAATCACACTTCCTATGGTAAGCCAAGACTTTAATCATGTTCTTAGATATCATTTCAAATTGGACAATTGAAAGCTAGAAGAAGACGCAAACTTTGGGAAGAACATGTTCTTTAGAATCTTGCTTATGATGGAGGACTAGTGTGTATGTGTAGATGTACGTTTGAAAAATGCTACGTGTTGTTGTTTTCAGGCAGGGCACCATGTGCAGGAGGATTTTGGTGAGGAACTTGGAGAGCTGATTGCTGGAATAATAAGCAAGAAGAGTATATGATAATGTGTACTGAATATTTTTCTATTTACTGTTGCTACATAATAATTTTCCTCAATAAATGTTCCCAGGCATAAATTTCATTGACTTGGATTCACTATTGTATGCAAATCAAAGGGCCTTGTTCAGATTTTTTTTTTTGGGTGAAATATATTCTAGTGGTTGAAATCCTTAATTTCTTAGTCTAATAAGGGAAACTAGACCTGACACGACTCTAGGGGCCATTCCCTTGAGAATGCAGTTTCCTGTACTACTTTTTGTACAGTTTAAGCAATATCAGTTGACTTATTTCACAATTGACTTGTATAAATTTACAAACTGTACTGAAGCACAAATACATCCATCAATAATCTCTTCTTGTTATATGAATCATAAATCGTAATTAGTCCAGAATCTAAGTTGTTTATACGAAGTTTTGATGAAATCGACGATGGTGGTAACCAAGAGGGACAGGCCACTTATGTGCAGCAGATGCTTTCCAACAATCTTCCTGTTCTTTCTTGTTTTCTTCATATGCAGTTTGTTCTTGGTGAATGATCATAAAGAGGTATATATACTCTTTAAACTTAGAACTTTTCAATCTAATTTCATTTGCTTCTTTTCTTGATTACTGAAATATTTTGCTAGTACCATCTTAATCAAGTGGTTGGCCAGAAGTACTTGAGATGTCATATTTCCTCAAGCAAAGCTAAACTTTGTGAGGTCAGTCAACAATTTGCGCAATATTTCGACTAACTTGAGATGATGATATTTGAGACGTGAGTTAATTACATTGTTTTACTTGGTCTAGCGTGAGTGCAGGCCTGATGGAAGTGAGGCACTGCCTAAGGGTATTGTGCGAAGAACAGCTGATTTAGAGATGCGATCGCTATTAGGCTCCTCCCTGATTAAGGTTTTAAAATATACTTCTTTCGAGTTACGAAGATTGGTTTTTGAATAACGGGGACATGGTTCGAGTTGTAAAGATTGATCAAATTTGTAATTTTCAATTCAGAGGAAGGCGCGGAAGAGCTTATTGGCTGTTGCTGTCGGAATAAAACAAAAGAAAAATGTGGATAAAATTGTTAAGAAGGTAAGAGAAGGTAGACAATTGCCTTATTTGAAGTTGAGTTCATGAGTTTCTGGCTCCGGAAACTTCTTTTATCTGATCTTGTTTGTTCTTCAGTTTCCCTTGACTGAATTCGCGGTCATGCTTTTTCACTACGATGGAAATGTCGATGGCTGGAGAGACCTGGAATGGAGTGACCATGCTATACATGTGTCTGCGGTTAACCAAACTAAGTGGTCCTTGTTCTTTGATGACTGCTAATTAACATGGTTTTAGGACATACAGTACTTGTATTTTTGGACTAAATAACTCTGTTTGGGTTAGGTGGTTTGCCAAGCGGTTCTTGCATCCGCAGATAGTAGCAGAGTATGACTACATATTCCTATGGGATGAAGATCTTGATGCTCAGTATTTTCATGCTCGAAGGTAAGGACTAACTACGACACTGTTTACTGTTTAGCACTAGCTCATAAGCTTGCTGTCAGTATACTGCAACAAGTGTGTTGGCAGGGGAAAAGTGTGGACTTATATTTGCATTTTCGCGAAGAGTCTATTTCTAGGCACTCAAAGATTTCCTTTGGTTAGCTCAATAGGATAACAGCTAGAGCTGCTTCTCTTATATTTGGTGCAGGTATCTATCAATTGTAAAACATGTGGGGCTTGAGATATCACAACCTGCAATAGAACCTGGAAAAAAATCTGAAGTGCATTACGAACTTACTGCAAGGGAAAAGAACTCAACATTTCACAGGTACTAATTGAGTTCAGCATTGGACTGTAATTGCAAGACCTACACTCTATTTATCTGAACATCTGGGTGTTCTCAGGAGGACTATAAAGTTATCGGGTCCGGGGAGAAGGTGTTATGAAAATAGCACGGGCCCTCCATGTACAGGGTAAGTCGGATAGTAACAGTCCAGAATGTAACAGTCCATGTTTCGGTGGATAATGTACACATTTGTATCTGGTACAGGTTTGTGGAGATGATGGCTCCAGTTTTCTCAAAATCGTCATGGAGTTGCGCTTGGCACATGATTCAGGTATGACATTATAAATTTATAACTTGTTCGACAGTTCATCATCCATAACTTGTATTCACCCATTTTAATCAACGTTCACTTCTGAGCAGAATGACCTTGTTCACGCGTGGGGCTTGGACTTCCAACTTGGATACTGCGCACAGGTTCGTGATCTTAAAGGTTTATAGCATGTTTATCTTACAGAATTATCCAACACTGGTAAATATATATATCATGTTTATCTTACAGAATTATCCAACACTGTTAAATATGCTTGTGACAGGGAAATAGGACGTTAAATGTTGGGATCGTCGATTCTGAGTATATAATTCACTTAGCTCTCCCAACTCTTGGAGGTTCAGCAGGTGCCAATGTAAGTCGAAACATTTTAGTGTCAATGTATGGTCTTTTACACATTGCAACTGTGAAAGATGCCTGAAACATTGATGTATGTTATGAACTTGCAGATGACATCTTCTGAGGACCAATCTGATGGCAGAGAGGCTGTAAGTCACTCTGTGTTTTCACATTGCATAAATGTTTCTTTTCTCAGACCATCTATTCGAGAACCGGGACCAATATCATATGTTTAGATATAAACATTACATGTCTAGTCTTACAGATATATTAAACAGACGATGCTTGAAACTAAACATGTCATGTTGATCCCTCTTTCACGTATCCCACAAACATTAGGTATTAAGGCTATTTGTTGTGTTGAACAGGTAAGAAAAGAGTCTTTCATTGAGCTGGACAACTTCAAGAACAGATGGAGGAAAGCTGCTAAAGAAGATTTGTGTTGGTTAGATCCCTATGATCCAACACAGAACAAAACACGGCTACTAGTATAAAACTGTACTTGTGGAAATACTTGTGATGTGAAGGAGATTTACATATAGCTGATGAACATAGATCAAAACAAAGGTTTAGGAAATTTACATATACCTGGTTACAATACAAGTGCCTCAGTTGTTTGCGGCACTTCAGATATTATGGAAAATTAAATTCATTCTTATATATGTACATAGACTATACATTGCAAAATACATATTTTTGGTTTAATTTTGTTGGTTGTTTTGATTTTATTCATTCGTGTTATATGTGAGAGTATTCAGCGCAAGACAATCGTTATCTATACCCATGTCATCCTCGAGGTGTTTGACAAAATGTCCCAAAGAGAAGCTATTTCTCCTTCACATTTTGACATTGATATCTTGCTTCATTGTCGTGCTGGGTCTGTCGTGCTCAATGTTCTCTTTGTTCACTACAATACGAGGACTTTCCTAATTCCTATTGTGTGGCTAACGAGTAACGACCCACAAAAGATGGCTTTCCTTTGTTTCCATGCTGATGGAGTCTACTTGCTACTACTACATGTACATTTCAGTACTGGTTGCGCGTTTGCATTAGCTACCTGATCAGTTGCTGTTCTTTCCTGTAATTCTATTGTTTGGTGAACCTATTTACTATATGCATGTTGGATTAGATAAGACCAATGGATTTTGTGCGATGGCTGCCATTTGTGAGACATTCGAATGGAAGCATTGTGCAATCTTGTATGAGGATGCAGTTGGTGGGAGATTAGATTAGTCCAACCAAAATCAATCGTACTTGGTAAGTCGGTATCAATTAGCTCTAATTTACTTTGTTGCCTTGCATATTGATCATTGAACACGTCAAACAAATACTCGGGTATGCCGGGAACCAAGTATATCTGAATATGGTATCGAAATTTAGAATGTAAATCATTTCAGTCGAGTAATGAAGACAAGACTTTGAACTTTCTTCCTCTTGACTTGATACAAAATAGTTCTGGGCCTACTGAATGACAAACTGAATATTGATGATGCTTTATTATTACCTGCATATGAGATTAATGACGGCCAGTGTACTATTTTCTTTCCATTGTTCACATATTGATGACATTCATGTTGCTGGTAGTTAGAATGGGATCTCCATCTTTGCAAGTCACTTAGTCTGACATTACGCGTTGACACTTGCATAAGCTTTCAACGTCTGACACGTTTCGAACACTGCATTACCTTAACTTCCCCAGTTTGACTTGCTGATAGGATAGTATATACATGTTACAAATTAGAATAGAGAAAAACAGCAGAGGAGCAGTTTAACATATTGATTATTCCACAACGCAGTTTGCAGTCATCAGGAAGTCCCAGAGTTGCTGATGATGGGATTCTGTCCCATAATTTTGTGGCTGTCGATCATTGCATTTTGCTGTCGAGATGTTAATGGATTTAAGAACAACAGTGGTGGCGATAAAGAAATCGTAAACGTTGGTGTGGTTGTTGATTTGGGTTCGGGACATGGGAAATATTTTGAGAGCATCATCAAAATGGCGGTTAAAGATTTCTACGACAACAATAGCCAGTACCGAAAGAGAATTAGTCTTCACGTACAAGATTCAAAGGGAGATTCTCTGCATTCTGTTGCTGCTGGTAATTACCTACTCTCTTTTTTTTTGCACCATTATGGTTCTTCCTGGTTTTACATGCAATATCCTAAACCGCGCGCATTGGCTTTTATTTTCTGATGCAGCTCTTCATCTTCTCGAGACTGTGAAAGTGTGCGCCTTGATATTGCCTAGTGTATCAAATATGGAGTTGTTACTGGCCACACTAGCTGATAAAGCTAATGTTCCTTTGCTGTCATTTCCAGCAATCACACTGTTCGAGGAACATCCTTATTATCTGCAAGTTGCTCCAGATGAGATCACTGAATTTCGCGGGATTGCTGCCATTAGTGAGACATTCAAATGGAAGCACTGTGCCATCTTATACGAGGAGGATACCGCTGATTGGGCTCCTTTATACAATATTTTACAGGCTAACAACATTCATATTACTTTCCAGACTCCAGTTTCTCGTACTGCCACAGATAATCAAATTGTCCACAAGCTTCATGATATCATAAAGAAGAGAACTTCAATTGTTGTCGTACACTTGTCATCTTCTGTTGCATCTCAAGTGTTTAGAAATGCTAAAACGCTAGGGATGATGTCTGAGGGCTTTGCCTGGATTGTCACTAGCAAGACCATGAACTT
This sequence comes from Plantago coronopus, assembly GCA_036897195.1. Classification (NCBI taxonomy): domain Eukaryota; kingdom Viridiplantae; phylum Streptophyta; class Magnoliopsida; order Lamiales; family Plantaginaceae; genus Plantago; species Plantago coronopus. The sequence continues at coordinate 12,277 of JAYMSL010000658.1, forward strand.
GTTGAATTCACAAGATTCTCCAATTCATGAGTTTATGCAAGGTGTACTTGGTTTTAGACCTTACATTGCTGCTTCAGGTAAGCTCAAAAACTTTATTTTGAGATTGAAAAGGGAATCAAACATGGAAACCAGAGAGTTTAACTTGTATGGTGTATGGACTTATGATGCTGTTTGGTCATTAGCTCTTGCAATTGAAAGGGAAGAAATAAGACCATATCAAGATGGGGTTACGTGTAACCTGTTGGATTCGGCTTGTCTAACAGTAAATTCCAGTGGCCAAGCTCTCTTGTCAAGGATTTCAAGTGGCAAGTTCGCTGGGTTGGCGGGTGTTTTTGAGCTAAAGAACAGAAGGTTAGTCCATGAAACTTACGAAATAGTGAATGTGATTGGAAATGGTGAAAGGAGAGTAGGTTTCTGGAAACCAGATACTGGAGTTTTCAAGGATATATACAGATCCAATAATCTTTCCTCCAATGCTACCACGGAGACCATTATTTGGCCGGGGATTTCAGTAACTACTCCAGCAAGTCAGCTAGGCCAAACGAGTGGGAAGCATTTGAGAGTTGCAATTCCATTCGGGAGGAGAATTCCTGAGCTCGTGAGCTGGCGGCATGATCAAGAAACAAACGTAACAATTGCTGATGGCTACTGTATTGAGGTCTTCCGTGCTGCTCTGAACTTGTTGCAGTATGATATCTCTTTGGAATTTTTTCCATTCAAGGGAACTTACAATGATCTGGTGTATCAAGTCTATTTACAGGTACCAGTGCTATTTTTCATTTTTCTCCTTCGATTTCCACTAGGAATGTATTTGAATCTGTAAATGAGGAATCGTACTTGTGATTGTAACTATCTTTCTCTTGAATTGGATAGAATTACGACGCAGCAGTGGGGGACATAACTATCCATCCGAACAGGTCTAAATTTGTTGACTTCACGAGTACGTTTTCAGACTTAGGAGTCGGGATGATAGTAAGGATGGATGACACAGATCCTTGGTTTTTCACAAAGCCACTTGATCCTGGTCTATGGATAATTTGTGCTTGCTGGTTTGCGGCTACAGGAACTATTGTCTGGTTTATTGAACGGTCGACCAATGACGAGTTCCAGGGATCTCCTGCTCAGCAAGTTGGAACAATACTGTCGTTTGCTGCTTCAACTCTTGTTTTTGCTCACAGTAAGCTCTCTACTTCATGTGATCATCAACTTTTTAGACTCATTTATAAATCTTGCTTGTGTTATATGTTACTTTCCCGAGTCGGACATAAATCTCTGGCACTGTAGAAACTAGGCATTTCCAAAAATTGTTTCGTATTCCATACAAACAGTTTCGAGAATAGAAGATGAACGTGTTCGGTTGAGCCCTGATTTGTTTCCATTTTTTGAATTCCAGGAGAAAGACTACAGAGCAATATCTCAAAATTTGTTGTGGGCATATGGTTGTTTGTTGTCTTGATACTGACATCCAGCTATACAGCAAATTTGAGTTCCCTTTTGACAGTGCAGAGTATTAAGTTGATGAAAGGCGAACATATTGGTTCGTCCAGTCCACTTGTAGAAAGTCGGACAATAAGCAACGCGAACTTTCAGAAGAACATGATCAGGTATGGAACACCCGAAGAATATATTGAAGGTTTACGAAAAGGGAGTAAAAAAGGTGGTGTTGGTGCCATAGTTGACGAAATGCCTTACATTAAATACATAGTTGCCATGCACCCAAATGAGTTCACTATCATTCAGACCTCGATGACTACTAGTGGCTTTGGCTTTGTAAGTAAACCTCGCATACTAAAACAGTTCGAATTGCCTTCTTCCTGTCTGAACATATAGTATACGAACGTTATTTTTCAGGCTTTCCCGAAAGGTTCAACTTTTGTCCCAGAGCTGTCGAGAGCAATTGCTGGACTCAGACAAGAAGGAAAACTCTTAGAGATGGAGAAGAAGTGGTTCGCTGGAGATTCATCGATTTCGTCTGAAGAGAATCAACCACCTTCTGTGAATGCCCTCAGCATTAAGAGCTTTTGTGGCCTATTCCTCATAAGTGGAATCTCTACAATGTCAGCTGTTCTTCTACTCTTTTCTGCCTTTCTCTACAGAAAGTTTTTTAAACTGAGACCAGTTGCTGTAAAATGGTGGATACATGCTAAGAGTGTTCTATCTCAGAATGACAACTAGAGACGTGCCACGAGAGTCGAGACACACTATATTGTGAAATAAAACAGCTATATGTTGTCTAACGATAGACGATCTAACATGACTTAGCTGAGTATATGTTGTCTAACGATAGGCGATCTAACACGACTTAGCTGAGTATATGTTGTCTAACGATAGACGATCTAACACGACTTGCTCCATTTTAATATAAAACCGAAACTTTTCGAGCCTAAAACAGGCAAAGAAAAATGAATAGCTTCACTGAAATCGCTTCTGCAGCATTTCAGGTACCGCCAAAGCCAAATTCCGATAACCCAAAGTCTCTGCAACGTAAGCAAACCATCTCCCATTTGAAAATTTGCAGAAATGTCAACCAAATCAATCAAATTCACTCAAACATCGTCAAGAATGGCCAGCAAAATGACGATTTTATTGTATTCGAGCTTCTTCGCGCTTGTTTCAAATGCAGCGCCATTGATTACGCTCTCCAGGTCTTCCGTCAAACCCAACAGCCCAATGTCTACGTTTATACTGCCCTAATTGATGGACTTATTCTTTCTGGGATGTGCTATCAAGCAATCTATGTATACGTGAAAATGAATGAATGCTACATTTGTCCGGATAATTTTATTATTACTTCCCTGTTGAAGGCCTGTGGGTTGCTGTTGGACTTGGAAATTGGCAGACAAGTTCATGCTCAGGTTATAAAACATGGGTTTTGCTGGAACAGATCGGTTATGTTGAAACTGATGGAGCTGTATGGGAAATGTGGAGAATTTGGTGACATGAGGAAGGTGTTTGATGAAATGCCTGAGAGAGATGTTGTTGCGATGACGGTAATGGTGGTGTTGTATCTTGACAGTGGTTTGGTTGGAAGAGCTTCTGATGTGTTTGGCTTGGTGAAAAATAAAGATACGGTTTGTTGGACTGCAATGATTGATGGGCTTGTGAAGAATGGGGAGATGAGCAAGGCGTTGGAGTACTTTAGGCAGATGCAGAGGGAGGGTGTGAGAGCTAATGAGGTTACAGTTGTGTGTGCGTTATCTGCGTGTGCTCAAATGGGGGCGTTAGAGCTTGGTAAATGGGTTCACTCCTATGTAGATAAGCATGGAATCAAAATGAATCATATTGTAGGTTCAGCTTTGATTAACATGTACTCGAGGTGTGGGAGTATCGAAGAGGCTGAGAAAGTTTTTGAAGGCTTGAAAGAAAGAGAGGCTAGCACTTACAATTCCATGATTGGAGGATTCGCGTTAAATGGGAAGAGCATGGAGGCGGTTGAAATGTTCAAAAGAATGGTTGAAGTAGGATTAAGTCCAACCAATGTTACCTTTGTCAGTGTGTTGAATGCATGTAGTCATGGGGGTTTGGTTGATTTTGGGCTTCAGATTTTTCAACAAATGCAAATTGACCATGGTATAGAGCCACAGATTGAGCACTGTGGCTGCATCGTTGATCTTCTTGGCCGTGTGGGTCGTGTTGAGGAAGCTTATAGATTTATACAAAACATGAAAGTAGCCCCCGACCATATAGTATGGGGTTCGCTATTAAATGCTTGTAAAGTTCACAAAAGATATGAACTTGGAGAACAGGTTGCAACGATTCTGTTAAATCATAGCTATATTGATACAGGGAGTACAGTTCTTTTAGCGAACTTCTATTCATCATTGGGGAAGTGGGAAGAAGCTTTACTTGTACGATCGAAGCTGAAGGAGAATGATATTGAGAAAGAGCCCGGTTGCAGTTCCATCGAAGTTAACAATGAGATTCACGAATTCCTGCTAGGAGACATAAGACATCCTCAAAAGAAAGCCATCTACAGAAAACTGGAGGAAATGGAGCAGCAACTAAGATTACAAGGTTACTCTCCACAACTAGACGCGGTATCACAGGATATCACGGATCAAGAGAAAGAACGGGCATTATCCATACACAGCGAAAGGCTTGCATTATGCTATGGCCTGATATCTACCAATCAACATAGCACCATACGCATTGTGAAAAACTTGAGAGTTTGCAGCGACTGCCATATGATGATTAAGCTAGTTTCGAAAAACACTGGACGGAGAATTATTATGAGGGATAGAAACAGGTTTCATCATTTTGAAAATGGCAGTTGTTCATGCGGTGATTATTGGTAAATACAATGTTGCTTAGTACATGATTTCCGCAGAAATGTATACATCTCAGACTTTTCATCAAACTACGATAGACTTGAAGTTCATGTATATCATGTGGTCTTTTAAGTGATAGCTTAGCAATAAGTAGAACTCTGGTGAGAGTTTCAAAATTTCGTTGGTATGTCGTTGTTTTAGATGCTTTATCTTCCAACGACAAATTAATTTGTAGGAGGAAATTTTTGCTACAGGTGCATTATGGTGGATATGCAGATAATAATTTGTTTCTATTCAGTAGACAATTTGTTTTTTTCTAGCGACGAGCCGACGACTTGAAATTTTGTTGGAATTTCTTTGTCACATAAACTTTGTTTTTTTATAGTGTAGTAGAGCCGATTGATATAGCTGGACCGTTTCAAGTTTCAAGTGTAAAGTGTGAGAATACATGACTCTATTTTCAAGGAGATTGCAATGCCATGTCATCAAAGCGGTGACATGGCATAGCTAATTTCTCATAGAATATTTTAGTTTTAATAAAAAAAATTGAAAAAAAAACTTTTCATTCATCTGATTTTTCATGTATAAAGTTAATTTTTATTTTATAATCTTCTATTCTTTTGTTAAATGTTATCTCATTTTTTAGTACTTTGACACCCTCCACTGACTACTATTATCAACTACGTTCTTACTTACTTTATATAAATGAAATGTCCACGAACTCTTTAATTCAATTAGTAATGTCGGATAAACTGGCGAAGTATGGTGGTAGTACTTTAGGTGTATGTAATCCTAGTATGAACAATGATCTAGTTGCAGATGTTTGTAACAAACTTAATCTTTTGGTTTGGGACTGCTGTCCCTCTTAGCTTGTTGATGCTATGCAGCAAGAAAAGGATAGACATCAGGTTAGATTAGTTAGGAGTAGTAATATCTCGGACTCTAGCTTTCAGTCTGGTGTGGTTCACCTGTAAAAACCTGCTTGCCGTGATATAAAACACATTTTCTGTTAAAAAAATAAATAGTAATGCCTAATTGTTTAACAAAATGTTTATAAATTCAAGTTTAGTATAACTTATAAAAAAAATCATCGTTTTTTGAAAAGTTATTACGTCTGCTATTATACAGTAATAAATTATTGTTACTTTAGTCCAGAGTAATAAATTTTTTCTGGATTCGCCCGGAGATTACCATCAAGGCCAAGGTTGAATATGAGAGGATTGTTTGTGATACATGCAGGGGAATTGTGTTTGATATAGCCCATGTTGGCCTTGATGCTGACAACGGGAAAGGTCCTTGTCAGCCTTGAGCAACATAGTCCTGCCATGGAGTTCATGGCCATCTCACAAAAGAAACCTACGGAAATTATAGATGGAGATAAAGGTTAGGGAAGTGTTATGCATATTTTGGTGTGTGTCTTTTATGCATATGCTGATACAACATCAAATTACATGTCACCAAGCCATGTAACAATCTTACTGAAGTTATAAAGAACCAGACATGCCCATGCCCATAACTGAGATTCGATGTCTAAGATACAAGTTACCGTTGAGTACAGGAATGACAACGGGTTCCGGTTAAAGTTCATATCGTTCGGATCTCAATACAACCAAATCAGACTATAACTAACGAAAAGATTGATGCGCTGCAGATATGAAAACGTATGTACTTTAATTTGGTCGTCTATTCCTGAGCAATACCTTAATTTCAATACCATCTTCCAGTTCGATATTGGTGGCATAAAGCTAATATAGTTGACACCTATAGGGGCTGGAAAACTCAAAAGCAAAGAGCGTAGTGGACTCCAAACTTGATGAACGATGTATTATTGTGTAGGTTTCATTTTCATATGCATGGCAAGAACCACTTTCTAAGACTCATATGTGACACATACGCAGTCTGGAAAAATCCTGCACAAATATCTTGGCTCTTATCAACGAGAACTTTAGTAGTTTAAGTTTGTTTGTACATCGCAGGGTACAAAGAATTTGTCAGATGCATCGCGAATCATTAATTTAATTTATTTTTCATTATAAAAAGCATCCAAATAAAAATAGTGAAAAGTGTCGAGTAAGTATATATATATACAAAGTACAACCGCCAGCCGCTCAAAATGCAGCCATATATTAATATATATGAGTGTTTTTCAGCTATTTAGATTGGTTTTCTTACAAACTAATATATATGAGTCTGGAGTAATATAATTATGTCACTTTAACCTTTTGTAATTGTAATTTTTCTTTAAGAAAATAATAAAAAAAAATTTAAAAATCAATGTTCGGTGGTATACTTTGTAAAAGCAAGCTAAATTTGTTAAAATAAAATAAAATTTCTAACTACACTATTCCTAAACCATGACACCTTCACCTTGAGGTTCGAACCAATCTCTTCTGGATGGAGCTACTCCAGAACACTTACCACTTGACCACCTTTATAACTCTTATCATTACGTAGAAGATTAAATTGCATGATACTCTAATACATCTCTCTGAATCCTTGTGTGTGTGCAACTAAGCATGAGCGTACCTTGTATTTTTAGAATGCTGCACTTGATAAGGTTAGTGATTGTTCGTAATCTTTGCTTGAAAATGAATTGTAGAGTGTAAGTTCCAAATTCATAATTCGTAAAGTAAGACGAACATAGATTGTTTAAATCGTTAAAAGTTTCTGTTACGGTCAATATACACGTGCAGAGATTTATGGTGACTGGACTGGAGTTGATAAATTGTGATTTGAATACTTGATCTGTTGATCATATCCCTAATTTCCCCAACTTTTGTTAATTTGATTGGTTGATGCGGTTAATCTCTTCCAACTCGAAGAAAATGGTGGTTTAAAAACTTGTCTTATTCTGCATGACTTGTAATTAAGACATGCTTACACGTTAATGAATTTTCTAATCTCCTGTTTAACATTAGATTTCTCGTCATCTTTGTTTGTCGGATAGAGCTTGATTTTTCATCTCTGACTAGATTTTATTTTCCCTGTAATAAAATATTATCTTTTCCTAGCTGACGAAAATTCTAGAGGACATTGATTTTATCGACTCCAAGTTGGCACAACTAGAAGCTCTTTAGATTGGGAAGTAAGTAAATCATTTGAATATTCTTGCATTTTGGCTTAGGGCTATTTTCTTGTTCCCTAAAAAGAGACGTTGGTAAGTTACCCTATGGTGTTTACGAGGCGATTCAGTTATATATCCGATTAGTTAAAATGTATTGGATAAAACAAATTAAACTTCCTCCAAAAGTCTCACGGGTCGTTGAATGCCCGTTATATCGAGAAAAAGTGTGGTCTGCCGACGGTCGTTGAGAGTTATGTGCATGTCGAAATTTTTGGTTGCTCCATTGAAGAGTATTCATCGAACATGGATTAGGGGAGGGAAAATCCAGTTGAGTGGTCAGAGGGCTCGTCTGGTGGCGCATTTAGTACTAGGGATGATCCCATACGAAGGCAACCTCCTTTTCATCAGATTGGTGATGGGGTGGGGGGACTATTTTGAATGACTCCTCTCTGGTGGATGATTCTTATCTTGGTGTTGTTCAGGAAAATCTCATTGTTGAGAATGGTTACTCTCTTTAGACGATGTTGCTCTCAATTATGCAGATGGTGTATCCGGTATTTGTTTGTTTAGCTGATGAAGATTCCACTGTACCATCCTTTCCAATCTTACGCTTGTACCCCCGTTGGACTTGAATTCATGAGAAAGTTCGACAAATTTCTAATTGATGACTAATTAAATACTCTCCAAGCTTTAATACAGTGTAAACAATCACTAATTTCATTTCGATTATATAATCACCCATAATGAGAATCAAATATGTAATTTCTTGGATCTGGAATGTTTCATATTCCCACTCGAATACAAATGCTTTGACCAATCACGAAAATTCACGCGTTCAGTTATATGCAGCAGCCTGCATGCATTTAAGTTTGTTGTCCCTCATTCATTCTCCCTAGCTCACAGGGTGTTATAGGTGTTATACTAGTCTGCCCTCGTTGAATCTTTCTTTCTCAATAATGCAACATTTCAAACTGTACGTTTGGTAGCAAATTTTGGACTGTGAACTGTGCCCGGATTTAAACAACAAAAGATCTAAATAAAATTCGTGGTCCCATAGCTTCAACTTCAGTTATACTTCCTCCTCCGTTTCACAAAACATTACCCATTAAGGTTTACACGTAATTTAAGAAAATGAGTTAAAATAATGGAGTAAAAATGAAAAAAGTAAGTGGGGTAGATTACTTTTTGAGAATGTATTGTGATAATTAAAGAAGTGTATTGATATTAAAATAATGTTTTATTGTGTGGGGTATCTTCCTTATTTGGTAATGGGTAAAATTTTGTGGGACGTTCAAAAATGGAAAGTGGGTAAAGTTTTGTGGGACGGAGGGAGTAGTTCTTATTGCTTAATTATTACTTTTGGTTTCAAGTTATATTTGTTTTTCTAATAAACAACATATAATTTTTTCCAGAAGTGAAAAACTAAAACTTTAGTGTCATGAATAAAATACGTGAATTTTTGAAATTCGGGGGTGATCGGTCCTGGTTGCCCCCTTTATCTCCCCCGACGCGTAAATACAATGGAAAATTCCAAAGATTGTGAGATAATGCGAGAGCAATTATCTTCAATACAATACAATATAACCAATAATCAATCGAAATTTAACGTCCTGATATTATATTTTAATGAGGTAATTTTTGTTTAGAAGTTAGAACTTCTTACAGGTGATGCTTCTATAGGGCAATTTAATCACCAATTGTAATATGGTCTTCTTCGTGCAAGGCACATGGGCTGCTGATATGAACACCTCTGTACAAAGATCACTAAATGTATTTGGCATTAGTCCTTTTCGTCTTATCAGACAAATTCGTTATAATATTTATCTAGTCCCTTTCGTATGTACGTTCCATCACAAAAGGAGGTCAAGTTCGCGTTTCAAGACGACTCAATTATCAAATTATATCAACAACATGTTAATATAGCACTGTACAGTTTTAAAGAAATCAAAAGTAATGATCGTGACAACATTTTATTAACTTTTAAAACATAAAATACTACCCTACGAAAAGTCGAGAATCTATTTTTAAACAAAGAATGATCTTGACAAATGATAACTTAAACATAAATACTATTCTAAGATAATCTATTTTTATATGGTAATATAGAATTTGCGAGATTGCTTAATTGTACTTACTACAAAATATTAATTTTAATACGTTCACAAATCACAATCATGTATATTTGTATTTTGTAATTTTGTAATATAATTGTCAAAGCGCTTGTAGCCGAGTGGTGGTTAGCTGAGACATTCCTGATTCAAAAAGGTCATGGGTTCGATCCCTGTAATGGGTGATTATTTCCTCTATATTGAGACTTTGAGAGCATTACGCTGATTATTAGTTAGAAGTTTGTAATTGTAATAGTATATCTCAAAAAAATATATATATAATTATGTCTT
>JAYMSL010000659.1:0-21976 GCA_036897195.1 Plantago coronopus
AATTAAATATTATCAAGGCGACATGGCGATCAAGGATCGCCAAGGCGACACTATGTTTTTGTAATGTTTTTTTTGGCGATTAGCTGTGAACCATCAGATTTAAGATCTTATGGTAGATTATGCATCGCCTGTTGTCAGGCAGGGCGAAAGCCTGCCTGTCCGTAGAAGAGCCCATGATTCTATTATGCTAAAATAAGCTAATTTTCTTTAACTACTGTTAGGTTGAAAGTTGTAACTACATGCATGGAGCTCATGTGGGTCATTACTCATTAGTCATACCAGTTATTTGAACAAATGAGTAAAAAAAATCGTTTGTCAATATGAATAAATGTGGGACTTAGTTGTTAAGTAGGCCTTTACTTGCGAGTTTGACCCATTAGGCAAACTAGGGTTAGGGCCATGCATCTAGTATTTATATGCTTGTGAGTTGTGTCAAGACTCTTATTTTCTATATGTTGAATGAATATTGAATTGTGCCTTCCTGTGAGTATGCTTAATAAGAGTGTGATTATTCATATCACGACTTCCGGTTTAGGATTTGAGAACATTCCTCTACTGCTCTGTTTCTAGTCTCACAAGGAATTTGCTGGAGGTGAAAGTTTGACGTCCACGAGGGTGGAGGTTACGTTTCTTTATCTTTTTGTTTGTTATTCTTGTGTATCAGTATGCTCGAATCCCGAAAGTCCCATTCCAAAAAATCCCAAATTTATTTGAGACGGGATTGACGTCAAATATTTATTCTGACTCCAAATTTCCAAACCTGATTGAAGTCCAAAATTACCGAATTTCCCACCCAACCCCAACCCTACTAAATGATAAGACTGTACTTAGCAGAACTCGAACACAAAAATAGTCCGAAGTAGCTGAATGCTCAATCTTGTCTATTAAATAGTGCATTGTCATATAGCCTGAAACATCAACTTCATGATCAGATTATAAACGGAACACCATCCCTATCTGATGTGTATCAGTATGCCTGATGAAATTTATTATTCATATGATAGACAGACATAAATGATAAATTCCTTTCCATTATCTGCTCATAGTGCAATTCTCAACTACCTGTTTCATATTGTTTTTCCCTCATTTAATTCTACACATCATTGCTTCATTAATTCACAAACTCTACGAAATACTATCTCCGTAGAGATGGATCAACATCAAATATCTCACTACCTAAAAATTATGTTTTACTACAAACGTCACTTTATTAAGATATATGCATTGCTTATATTGTTACATGTAATGTTGAACATTGCATGTTCGTAGTTAAGATTTAGTTAAGTTCAATATAAAGTTCAGTAATCTAATAATTAATAGTAAAAAGAATTTTTAAAAGGTATGGGGTAGAGGATCCGTACCGGATATAAATTCCGTATTTCGTATTTCAGTCTTGATCCATCTCATTAATTATATGGGCTGTATAAACCTCTCTTTCCTGACATTTCCCATCCACCACTCTTTAAGTACTATTCCCCATACAAAGCCAGCCATTTCTTGCTATCTCTCACAACTCTCATATACTGTTACAATCCCAGGTGAAAATTTCCATTCTTTTACAAATTAAGGTAATTATTAATTATAACATTTTAGCAAGATTTTCTAATTATAAATGTTTCATCACTTTGATTGCTTTCATATCATGTTCATGCATAAATGTACTTGTCATCTATCTAGTTGTATACCATATTGTAAATTTTCATTTTTGACTAGCTCAAATTAACCTTTAACATTTTCAACTCATCATATATAACGAGATTCTTACGTGCACCATATCTATGAAATAGAATAATTAATTTGACTTCCACAACTCAAAAGAATGAGTTGAGAGGATGTAATTAGAATGTTGATTCCAGGTCCTGTCACCTTATTTTTATGAGCTAAAGAGGGAAAAAGAAGAACGCGTTCAATGTCAACTAACTCGAAAGCTGTCAATGAACAGGAAATGCATCTCATTGGAATATAATTATCTCTTACACTTACCCCACTATTTTGTATCTTGTTTCAGATTCGATTCTTGTAGTCTTGTTCAACAACATTTATTACATACATTCAGAAAGCAGTAGAGAAAGAACCATTCTGGAAAGACATGAGCAACATGGAAGAAGAATGTGAATATGATTGGGAGAAAGAAGTGGCAGAGTTCGAAAGCACGAAAACCGGGGTTAAAGGCCTAGTAGATTCTCGGGTTACAAAGGTCCCTAGATTCTTCATTAGTCCAGGAGAGAACTTTTCATCCCAGAGTGGACATAATATTCAGATTCCGGTCATTGATTTCAAAGGAATCGAGGAAGGTGGCATTAGGCGGTCGGAGATTGTTGAGGAGATTCGTAAAGCTTCAGAGGAATGGGGGTTTTTCCAAATGGTGAACCATGGAGTTCCTCAGGATGTAATGGACAATGTCCTGGAAAGTACGCGAAGGATCCATGAACAACCGGATGAAGCGAAGATGGAACTTTATTCGTCGGATGGTGGACGCCCTGTCAGATTCTATACAATCAATGGGAAGTTCAAGAAATCGGATGTTGCCGGCTGGAGGGATTCTTTTGCTTTTAACTTTCTAGATGACAGGGTCGACCCTGATGCCATTCCTTCGATTTGCAGGTATGGTTTTCTAAGTCTTGGTCGAATCCCTGACAAATTCGTTGCCAGGGCAGGGTAGGAGAAGGTTTGCCAACTTATACACTGAATAATGAATATTGCAGGAGTGAGATCACCAAGTATGTCAAATACATGATCAAGACGAAGAATGTTATGTCTGAACTACTCTCCGAGGCTTTAGGCCTTGACCGTGATTTCTTGAAGCGAACGGGGTGCATGGGAAGTGAGTATATGACATGTCTGTATTATCCAGCTTGCCCTGAACCTGATAAAGCACTTGGAACTGTACCACATTGCGATCCTACAGCTCTAACCTTCTTGGTCCAGGACACCTGTGGTGGCCTCCAAATCCATCACGACGGACGTTGGATTGACGTCAAGCCCGTTCAAGGAGCTCTAATTGTCAACATTGGAGATTTTCTGCAGGTAATTTGTACTCACCAATGTTGATTTCGTCAACAGGAACAAGATGTACTAATTTCTAATGCAATGTCGTACTAAATTACTGGCTAACTTGTTCATCTCCGCAGCTACTGACAAATGACAAATTCAAGAGTGTGGAGCATAGAGTACTGGCAACACAAACGGGGACACGTGTCTCGTCAGCGTGCTTCTTTTTTCCGGCTTCTAAACAACTGATGAAACCATATGGACCCATACAAGAGCTGCTGTCTGAGAGTGAACCTGCAGTGTACAAAGAAGTGACTTACATTGATTTTGTGACAGATTACCAGAAAGAAGTTCTACATGGTGGCAAAGCTCTTACAAAGCTCCAGCTTGTGAAGAAAAGTTGCAACTAATTGGATCATACATACTAGCACTAACTTGATTCAAATCATTCTTCTTGACAATTCTTTTTCTTGAACTTTGAGGTTCATGTGTATACAAAGTTCATTATATACTATACATTTAATTGAGATTTTCAGGTTCTTTCTCTTTTTAATATTCTATGTTCATCTTTTCAAATTTCTTTTACTTATTGCTTTATATGTTTTATAAAAAGTCAACGGGTATATTTGTCATTTAACCGATATTTTGACATTGAGGATCTGACAACTAACGGGAAGGTCGGGTCTAACTGTAAGAAACTAACGTAGTTTGGGGCTTTTTTGTAAATTATATATGACAGATCCGGGGGATCTTCGCGTAAAAAAACCACTTTATATATGAAGCATGAAACATTAAGAAACCTAGCAGAAGAACATAGAAATCCAAATTCAAGACTAGTGATTCATCACTGTTGAAATGACTAGAACAATAACAAGGGAGAAGTGTAGCAGAAGGGCGGTCGCGCACCTGAATTTTCATATTATTACATATTTTTATTAAACTATTAAAAGTTTTGACATTTTGTCCCTGACTTTTAAACCTAATTTTGACCATGGACAAAATGTTCTTCATTACTTACAAGTAGGGTACTTAAAATCGCAAACCATAGCGACCTTCTTGACATTAGGATCCTTTAGATAGTGCCCAAAGACCGGGTTGTTGATGTAATGGCAAATGCAGGTCTCTTGCTCTCTGAGCTTGTCACAACACTCTTGTGGCGGCCAATCTATCTTTTGTATGGCTTTGAAGCATGGGATAAGCTCCGCAGGTGAACACTCCACTCGCGGGAACTCATCCTCGACTGCCTCGGCTTTCTCAGGGTTCACCACCAGCATGGAAAACAAGCACAACATGGCAATGCCTAACAAACCACCCTTGATCATGATTGTAAATGTTGCACTAGTTTTGTTCAAATGGAAAATGGTAAGTGTGTGGGGCTTGGATGAGAATGGTGTGGTATTTAGAGGTGAAACTCTGAAAAGAAAGTTGATTGTACTTTTATTTACCAATATAAATATTGTACATACTTTCATAACTTTTGGTTGATTAAATATTACACTGGTAAAGTTAAATAGGTTAAATTCTTGTAACATTTTGATCTTTATTTTCACTTTAAATTGAGTTCTGTAAATTTTAAAGTTTGCTTATTTTAAATTTATATTCCGAATAAAGATAAGTTCAAATTCAATCAATCCATTACCGTTTATAGATTTCATACGAATCAAACAAAGTTTCGGAAGATTTTGATTGTTGTTAATTGTTGTTTCAAAATTGTAATGGGTGGGCTTGGCTTTGATGCAGGTTGGATTTTCTCAGTCTTTATTGGGCTTCTCTTAATGCCTACTCACAAAAACTCAACCTGGCCCATTTTGTACTGGGCCATAGCTGGTTGAATCGAGAATATTGGTCCGCATTTTCCCCCTTGATTCTAGATTTCTAGTCAATTTTCGAGGACATATCAATAACAAGAATCAGGAAAAACAACTATTTTTTCTAGGAAAAAACGATATAAAACAACCAGATACATGTTTTAAAAAAAAAAAACGCCAGTAATTAACAAGCTAACGTTTGGTATGATATCATTACTAGTGGCAATGTAAACTTGGCAGAGTGGTTAGCTTCGACCTGTTTAGCTGCTTCTGCAGTTCTGTGTACAGATCAATTGTGCTGAGGCAAACACGACCTTGGAATGATCAAGTAAATCGTCGAAAATCTGGAAGGCGTTCGGCTACAACTTCTTTTTAAATGAGTATTTGGCATGAACACAGATGAAGATTGTTCTTCTAATCTACCTGGATGTTCTGTTAACTTTCTAACAAACATGGCATCATGAATGGAGGTATCATGCTGTTTAATAAAGTAGTCTGTAATTTGTTCTGTAATCTTTCTTTTTTTTCTTCTTTGGCTAAAGATTAGCCATTAAAGATTAGGCATTTAGTCAACTACAAAGCTGTCACTAATCATTCCAGCACATGGTTGCTTATTGTCCACTAAAATGGATTGACAGCCTAATACTAGTTCTTGACATTTCACATATATTCAGGATCAGAGGATCATCAGCAGCATTACAGCAGAAAACATGGAATCGAACGGAGATTATGATTGGGAGAAAGAGGTGGAGGAGTTCGAGAAGACGAAATTAGGTGTCAAAGGCCTTGTAGATTCTGGTGTTACAAAGCTCCCAAGATTCTTCATTAATCCACCAGCTGGAAGATTGTCATCCGACGGAAAAGTTCAGATTCCGGTTATTGATCTTAAGGGAATCGAGGCAGGTGGAATCAGGCGGTCGGAGATCATTGATGAGATTCGTAAGGCTTCAGAGACTTGGGGGTTCTTCCAAATGGTCAACCATGGAGTTCCTCAGGATGTGATGGATGGTATCCTGGAAGGCACGAGACGAGTTCATGAACAACCCGAGGAAGCAAAGACAGGCCTCTACTCATCAGACGGTAGACAGCCTGTCAGGTTCTACACCATAAATGGGAATTTCCAGAAAACTGATGTAGCGAGCTGGAGAGATTCATTCGCTTGTAGTTTTTCAGATGACACGGTCGACCCTGAGGCTATTCCATTGGTTTGCAGGTACGTAAAGTTCTTCGCCTAGCTAATACTTAATTTGTCAGTAGTACTGTTCTATATACTCCTTTCTGAGATTAACAGAAATTGAATGAAATTGGAGTTCTGGAAATAGCCTGATGTGATTTGTAGTTATAATTTGTAGATTTTCTTGAACTTCTTCCACAATTTCTGGGTTTTGATGAATTTGAAGAACATACTATGTCTGTGAACCTTAGCTAAGGCGACTATCATTTGCTTTCGAACCATTGTTCTGAGAGGATCCTAGTTTAACCTCGTTCTTCTACTAACATCCAGGAGTGGAATCACCGAATATATGAAACACATGATAAGCCTGAGAGATGTTCTGTCCGAACTACTCTCGGAGGCTTTAGGCCTAACCGGTGATTTCTTTGAGCAAATGGAGTGCATGAAAAGTGAGTATCTGACATGCCTCTATTATCCACCATGTCCCGAACCAGAGAAAACAATGGGCACAGTTTCACATTCCGATGCCACGATCCTGACAGTTTTAGTCCAGGATGCATCAGGCGGACTCCAAATCCTTCACGAAGGCAACTGGCTTGATGTTCCTCCTGTCCAAGGAGCTCTTATAGCCAACATTGGAGATTTCCTTCAGGTAATGCCAATGTTAACTGACCATATTGTACATAGACTCAAAACATTTTCACTTCGATCGACTAAAGATCTTACTATGTTTTCACTGTTTAGCTTCTGACGAACGACAAGTTCAAGAGTGTGGAGCACAGAGTGCTGTCCAGGGGTTCGGGGACACGAGTATCAGCTGCGTGTTTCTTCTATCCGGGATCTGAGCAACTGTTCGAGAAGACATATGGACCCATAAAGGAGCTTCTGTCTGATAGCAGCCCTCCTGTGTACAGACAAGTGACTTATATTGATTTTGTGACTAAATATCAGACAAGAGTCAGACTTGGACAAGGCAAAGCTCTTTCAGAATTCCTATTGTGAAGAGATATGGCTAATGGTGCTGGACTGCTGGCTGCTGTTCAATTTGTAGCTCAGAATTCTGTGTTTAATTTCCTGCAAATTTGTAGTGTTCATTTCTTCAATTGATCCATAATTAACTTTGTAAATCTTGTTTTGCTTCATATTTATCAGTAACAGTAATAGGCTAATAGTGCTCATGTAATTGGTTGCTGTAATTGTGTTTTGTAATGTTACTTATTTCATCTTGAGCACATTCATATATAATATTTTAGGCCAAAAGTACAAAGAAGATGAACATGCACCCGCACCCACAAGGAGGGACGGATCTAGAGTGTTGGATAGTGAGTTCAAACGTATGACGTTCGAAACTTATAGGTCAAAAGAAAAAAAAATTGTGGGGCAACTTCCATTTTGAGGAGATTGAAAGAGAAAGAGAAGGAGTTCAAAAGAGAAAGCCCCACACGCATGGTTGTAAATCCGCCCCTTCCAACAAGTCATTAGACCATTTTCGCTAAACAACAAGTCATTAGACCATTTTGCGAAAAGTACACTTTAAAATTCGCAATCAATGCGATTTTGCTGTCATTTCAGTGCAAATTTGCCCCATGGATTCTTCAGACTTTGCTGTCATTTTACAGGGGTTAATTGAAATTTCCAGAGTCAAGCTTGCACTTCTAACAATTCACATTACTTAGCGTCCTAATCACTAATCGTGACCTAACATTTCGCATCGATCGTGTCCACTCTCTTATATTTCCGGCCTTACATGATCGGCCCAATGGACTCAATAACGGAGCTTCTTCATGTATATGGGCTGCTCCCCTATTTCAAAAACTGGGCTGGACTAAAATATGATCCATTTAACTTTCAAGGTCAAGTCAACCAGTACATGCTCACAAGTCACAATTAAGAAATCCAGAACGAACTTGTATGTCGCTTAGCAAAACTCCAACTAAATTAATTACACTTATCACGTCATCAAGAAACTTAATCTCTAATCTAATTAGACATAAAATACATACTTAACCATCAACTTATAATAAGTCCAAAACACAAGTTTCTCATGGACAGTAATTAACAAAAACAAAAACATCATTTTCGAAACCCCTCTAGTAGTTGATTATTACATCTCTTGAAATGACGTTGTTAATTGTCCCTTAAGTGAGTTTAATTATACTAAGTCTCGTATCAGTCCCTATATTGTGGTTAAGACTTGGAAGATATGCCTCCTCGTCAAACTACATCCAAACTTAAATTAACACTTACATATTTGGAAAAGAACATTATTGTGATTAGAAGTGTTGTTTCTTGCTAATCTTGAAAGTGAAACTCCTTAACTTTGTCTGAAAATGGTCAAGGAAGCAACGGCGATTTTCTCCCTTACTCTTGTCAGTCGCTATCACAAATCATTATTGTTTACGATTTGAGAATGTAATTGTACACAAGCGTCCTGACCACTAATTAACCGATATTTAGTTGTTCATGAACTAGTCCACACATATTCCATTGTCAACACTGAATATAGGAATTCTTCCATGTTTATTTTTTTACCTTAACTCATTTGGCATGTAGGGTACGAGAAAAACTATGCATCGAGCGAGTGCGATATAAATGACATATATAGTAAGAATTTGAAGTTTGACAAAGCACCATAACAGATGGAAATTTTCACTCCGGGGCAAGTGTGTGTGCACTTCCATATGGACTCCACATGGAGCCCACATATGAATAGTAAGGGGGAAGCACCCCACTTGACTCGTAAGTCTCATGAACCAGATTCAAGTAATTTAATTTACTCGAGTAATTGCTAACACATCCCTTAAACTCCAAATAATTTCAATAGGACCCCCAACACTAGTATATATGTGAACAAAAAAAATAGCTATATGTGTGAGAGTTGGCCCAGGTGCAAACTGTGTGTCTGCTTGACCATCCACTGTATGGCCATATGTCAGCATCCTTCTCCAACACTTGTAATATCACGTATTAATTAATTTTATTTCACATCATTCATACTTGAACATAATAACACGATCAATATTCTACAGAATACTTCGTTATGCCTCAATTACATGTCCATCAATGTATCTTTTCCTTCTGCAATCTAGCTCCTTCCTTCAACAACTCAAATTAGTTTGTCACGATTCTGCTGTTGTTTCAAGTTGCAACTAGAAGTTCTTCGAGTTTGACAAAGAGTAGTTAATCGGGTTCTAACTTATGAATCCTCTCAGACTTTTCACTCTTCTAGAGTTTGAATATCTTCGAAGTTGAAATAGTTGTTATATCTCATCTTTTCCTTTTCCTTTTCGTTAGGTGAGATTCCTATTTTATTGTTCACATATGCAATTTTTTTATGTGCCCCATAATAGGTATTAGGGAAATCACAACTTATTTAAAAGTTTGGAGTCAATTTGCGATCTATAGCAAATCAAATCGTACGAATTTTAAACTTTTAGAAATAAATAAAAAACCAAAACTATTTTCCCTAATTTTTAAATCTTTTTTTGTTTTTGTTAATTATTTGTCTCCCTCTCCAATTAGTTGAACTGGGGTTGTCACGTCTGCTCCCCACTGCATACTAAGATTAAATTAACTCGGACAACATATGATTTCATGGCACCAAAAAAGGCTCAATGCCTCCATTAACTTTTCTGGTTTTCTTTCACTTATTATTAACAACGAAAAATTATTCTGATACATTAAATACAACAAAGATTGTATTCTATAAAGTCTGACATTGTCTTAAAAAGGAAAAATAAAAAGAGGCTGCAGATTCTTAAAAATTCTTAAAAATATAATTAAAGTTCGTAAAAATACTAATAATTCTACACACGTCAAATTAATCCAGTTACAGCGCAAAAGAGTCAGAATCTTGAAGGCTCGTGGTCTGGAAAAGCTTACACAAAACTACGATTTCACCTGGGATTATTCTGAAATTTTAAGGATACAAAATAAATTAATGCAATTAATTCTTTTTTTATGAAAAGTGAATTGATTCTGTAATTAGAAAAATGTATATGTGGAGTGGGGAGTGTACGGTTATGGAACATGAATGGCATACACCTAATAATCCTGTGAGCAAGTACTATGATCGATGATCAGGTGATTTGGTTAGTTATTTATACGTACGATAATTGTGCCTTGGATCATACAAAATCAAACGTTAATTTAAGATTATCTCTGCTAATAATATACTAGATCTTGTTCAGATAATCAGATTTCATGGTTTATAATATATGCGGTAGTGGATAGCCATTTGAACTACTCGACATGTACGATGAATGATTGAATTGTTCAGTGTTTTTAATCTACTTTTTACGTGTATTTGTATTTATTCATTGGTATCTATGTGTATTCTTGGCGTATTAGCGTTGATGTGCGTGTAATTATGGGTTTGAATCATGATAATTGAGTTATTAATTAATTTACAATTGCTGATCATTTGGTGATGAATGATTCTATGTTTATCTTTGAAAAGTGACTCAAAATCTCGATTTATTAGTGTTGCATTTGAACGGTTGCAATTGAGATATGACCGAGGCAGCTGAAATGCGTGAATTAGGAAGCCAAGTTGTTATGTTGATTCAAGGAAAACAATAAAGGACCTGTCTTGTCTGTCGACATTATCCATGCATTTGCAAACTCTAACGAAGAAAAATGTGACACTATCTTAAGAAGATGGAAAAACATAAAAATAATGACTTAAGAAGTTCATATACAACCGTTGGTTCTAATCATATTAAATTTGACTTTGGAGAAAAGAAAATGTGTAGATTGTTTATTGAGTATTATTATGTACATAGTCTAACTTCATTATTGTAAAGAAGAGTGTTCAACTACTAATAATCATTTGCTATATGTGAATAAAGTATATTCATATGGTATAATTGAAGAAGTCTTATGTTTCTTGTTTTTTTTAGTTTAAGAATCACATTATGATTGATCAAGTAAAGTTCGACTGAAGATGTCAATGGAACATTTACCATTTTAGTAGGCTCAAGTCCACCATCGAGAGAAGAGGGCTCGCATTCATTAAAAGAAAGAAAATAGTAATTGTGATTGATCAAGTAAAACTCGACGAGAGATGTCGATAGAACATGTTTCACTTCAGTATAGACTCAAAAATCGACCGTGAAGAGAAGACGGCTTAACATTAACTCAAAGAAAGAGAATACTTCAAGTATTTGTCCATGTAATATTGGAGGTCTATCATCTGAACTCGTACGTTGTTTGGTGGTCCTTGTTTTTATCCCATAAATATTTCTCTCTGCAGTTGTATTTCACTTATGCTATAATCTATCTTCAAATAATGCATGTGTTTATTCTCGATAAAAAAGATAGAATACTGATTGAGACTCAACTACGTGGTGGTGTGGTTATTTCGAATATTTAAACTATGATTAAATTGTTTGTAAGTACTCTTTTAACTCCAATACAAGCTTTAATATGAAAAATAGATATATTAAAAGTATGGGGTTATTAAAAATGATAGGTTGTGTTATAAAGCTGGAACAGGGACTAAATAGATAAGTCCATATATGTCCATGTAGGGTAGTTTTACATGTAATTTAATCACTAGAGAAAAAAGATTAGTTGAAAGTAGAAACAGGCCTCCTACATTATTGCCCTAAAGCTGTATATTTTAAGATTAATAATCCCAATTACTTAAAATAACATGCCTTCTTGTCTGAAAATATCATTTTCCCTTTTCTTGAATTGTAGTGGCCAACAAGTACACATGACCAAAAGCTCATCTGGTATGTTTAATTATACAGTATATTGTACTCCTCCATTTTGTCAACACAGGTATCTGATTTATTTTCCACTAAAATTAAGGAATTCAGTGTGTCGATATTTAGTTGGAGAATATATTGTAGGATTCATGAGATGGTCGAGCGATAGAAAAATAAGAGTGAAAATAAGATTTGTGGACTAAGTTTGGTTTTTAAAATGTGGAAGTTTACATCTGTGACAAAATGCAACGCATATGTATTTTAATGATTGAGAAGATTATTGATGATCATATGTATCTTGTTCATTTGAATCGTGTATTCTATACTACTACTATTAATTGATTTGGGATACGAGGTCTCAACTACTTCGAATCAGTTGGAGTGGTGTGGGATCGATAATCCACGATGCACGGGTGAGATCACTGTTAAGTTTATTGCACGCTCATCAACTAAACCTCTTCCTTTGATGCAATTGTCTGGCCAATAATATGCCTAGGTTAGCCTTGTCATTAGTCCTTCCTAAGCTAATATCACTGTCATTAACTTTGTTGATTAAAGTTAACAGTTACTACTGCTACTACCTAGCTATAAACTCTACTATTAGGAATTGGACTATATCAATTCTTTCTTATCCAAATAGCTTGAGTGATTTGCTACTGTGCCTTTTGATCATGCATTGGGATTAGGTAATTTTCTTTGGTTTTGGTAAAGGTAATTAAGATCACTAGGCTTAAGATGAAAAACTCTCTAACCATAGTTTGTTTTCTTTAGAAATTCATTCCTAATCCTAAGAACTCGAAGGTTAAGCGTGTTTGCGCTAGATTACTCTTGGAATGAGTGATCATGTAACAAGTTTCCGGTGTGTGTACAAGTGAAGACAAAGTCAACGGACCAAAACATATATTAGTCTGTGGATCAGCAAATCACACAATAACAGCCTAGAGGTGATATCCCGAACTCAAAGAGTTGAGATCTCGATTTACACGGAGTCGGGTCATTACAGTAATATTGAAATTGAAATAGAAAAATATAAAGCTGAACATGAAACATGTTGAAATAGGGATCATTAACTATTAGGTGGGGTTTGAGAGAGTGGGTCATCTACTGTTGGTTTCTGTTTGTGTAAACACTAGCGTCATTACACTGTTAAATTTGTATACGTACTTAACACTTAACAGCCACAGATTAGATTATCAAACTATTCTGGTTATTGCTCGACAAGCTGTGACCCCCAAGAATTAAACAAACAATTGATGATATTATAAGTTAAGGACTTAGGCGGAAAAGGCTTAATTATTCTGCTAATTAATTCCTAATGGTTTCGAGCCCTAGCTAGTCAGGTGGTTCTATCTAGTGTCGTCACCATCCATTGTTTCATTCTAGTTTGGAATACGAAACCCTTCGTGGAGTCCGCTTCCACTCATATTTAATTTCGATTCGAATGACCATTCAAATGAAGTTGAAATCGAACACCCGTATTTCTACTCGAATGATTATTCCATATATTGTTGAAATCGACTACGAATGAGTTAATATAAATAATTCGATTACATACCTCTCTTTAAGTTCGATTTTTTTAGATGATATGGAATTCTATCAGTGTCAACAACGTGGACGAGATCCAATTTAGAAAAGAAATGCCCTAGCTAGAGGGTCTCCTAAAAGGTTTAAGAACATTATTTGGACAAATAATGCACATTTCAAATTTTATATGTAAGGCCATCCATATGCTAATTGAGATCAATGTGAACGATGATCACCATGGATATAAAAATAGGGTACCCCTTAATTCCTCCGAAACGAGGAATCGTTTGAATATAGAACCAAACTGTTTAAAATATGGCCTAGCTAGTATATTAATTATTCCATCTCTTGAAAATGATGAAGTGCAGAAATGTAGAAGTTAAGATATCGAAGTCCTTGTCTTGTTAATAGTACAAATTAATTGATGAATCATTGAAAGCATTGGGGTTTGTGTTTAATTTAAAGTTTTAATAAGGCCTTGTTCCTATATACTCCTATAAAGGCTAATTAATCTGTAAAGAATGCTAATTCCTCATTATTCTGTTAATAAGTTCTTGGAGAACTAATTTGTTCGTACAATGCTAGGTATAAAGTATAAACTATGGGCTATATAAACTAGGCAATGTTAACAAGAAGATTAACCCGAGTTTGGCACATAAGTAACCTCGCGTTTTCAAGAGGTTCTTAGAGGTAGATTGACCCTAGATACAAAAACAGAGAAGTTAATTAATCATTTGATACTTTCATATGATGATTCTAAGCTTCATGAATGATAATCACAATCCTTTCTATGTTTCTTTGTTTTTTATTGTTTTTCTTGTTTTTTCTATGAAAAAATTCAATTTCTTCAAAACTGGAGTAAAATCGAGCTAGTTACTACTCACGAACAAATTGATTCGAGTTTTGAAACGTCATGCCAAACAATCGGCCATATATACATCACAAAAGAGACAAAATGGAGCTGATTCTACTGTGACTAAACTGTAACAGAGCTGATTCAACAGTAGTTTGGTTTTACTGATTCAAAGGTTGGCACATTGCTCTTAAATTTCCTTGTCTTGACAGCTCTTTTATCTGTATGCACGATAGCAACTAGCTTAGTGAGTGACACACCAGACTGAAAAAACCAGTCAAAGTTTTCTTATTTAAATTTCTATCAGGGACATAATCAAGCTTGTCTTAATCCAAGATTAACTAGCTGCAGATTTGCTAATAATGTACCCTTTCAAATTGTAATTTGTTTGATCACCGTCATAACTGTATATAGATTGTTAGAATTGATTGACACGTACATGACTCATATCCAGCTCATGAAAATGTTAATCCAATGCTAATCTCAGTACCAGGTTCAGAGAACTATTTAAAATCTTTACTTAGTGATATACTTTAAGCTAATTGGAGTAAATATGCCTAACATGTGAGGATTTGGGGGACATTTAGCAGTATAAATTGTAATGAACTGAACCTAATCAGTACTTGTAAAAAATTAAATAAAACATTATCAGCTGACAGGTCTTTACATCTTCAAATCTTATAAAAGATGAACTTTACAGGCTTTGAAATCTAGAGGAAGATACAAGGTAGCTAACATTATACTCTTGCAGTAACAAAGTTATCTCTGACAATAGAAGCTGAAAGCCAATCATAAACCAAAACAGAATATTGGGCTCAGTTTATACATATGTGTTAGCTCTTTTGTTCTTAAAAGATACCAAAGAGAATCTTAAACCAAAGAACAAAATTTAGGACAAGGGGTTAACTAAAGATAGAATTTTTTTCAAGATTAAAATAATCAAATATGTTGCCCAATAAAGGGACCAATAATTAAAATAAAGATTAAAAAATGATCCACCTCACAACCTTCTTCTTGTTTTATAAACCATCAAGAGTGGGCAATGGTTGCACTAACCCAAGAATTCTAACAGGTTGTACACAAACTTCACTTTTGTGCTTTGCAAAACAAGCTCTTTAAAGATCACTCATTGAAATCCAATAAGATCAACAACATCATCATTATCATTCTAAAGTAATTGACAAAACCATGACAGGATCTGGTTCTCCTTGTGGTGCTTGCAAGTTCTTGAGGAGGAAATGTGTTAGGGGTTGTGTTTTTGCACCTTACTTTTGCCATGAGCAAGGTGCTTCTCACTTTTCTGCCATTCACAAGGTCTTTGGTGCAAGCAATGTGGCGAAGCTCCTCGCTCACCTTCCAGTGAGTGATCGGGCTGAGGCTGCAGTTACGATCTCGTATGAAGCTCAAGCCAGGCTCCAAGATCCCATCTATGGTTGTGTTTCACACATTTTTGCTCTCCAGCAACAGGTTCAGTTCACTTCCTTTGTTTTCTCACTTTTTCATGTTTGAAAGTAGTACTTTTCTAGGAAATCTGGACAAAATTGGAACTGTACACCTAAGATTTTGCATAGCTAGCTAGCCCTGCATAAAGAATTACACACAGAAATTAAGCAATGTTCAATACTGTTATACTTCATGAAACCCTCATGAGTTCTAGAATTCTTTTCTGACTTTGTTCATTGCTAATTTCAGGTTGTGAGTTTACAAGCCCAACTGTCTTCAATGAAGGAACAAGCAGCTCAGAGCATCATGAACACCTCCACTTCTTCAAACCCTAATGGCCAGAAATTCTACAATGAGAACCCATCTATTCCACAAGAGCTTCATAATTGGTTCCAGAATCAGGGTTCCATGCCCCAATTTGATGCAAATCTGAACAACAATGACAACATGCCCTACAATTATGAGGGCATGAATGTGAACCCTTCGTCAGTGAAGTACGAAAGCTCAAGTTTCGTGGAGGAGAATACATCGTATACTAGCATGGATTCCCTTGAAATGCAGTCCAATAACCGGCAATGGACTTACCAAGATGATGGTGATGAACTCCAGTCACTTGCTTTCAGATATATTCAGCATTCTTAAGGGGATCAAGTACTTAGAGATCAAATAGGTTATACACCTTATTATGGGATAATCGCATTAGTATAACTTATCTTGTCCTGCTCCTGCTTCAAGTCTGAGGATTTCATAGACGTGGTCACAATTCTTTGTTATCCAGATGTTTTAAATGTTCTGAGAAATTGTGTACCATATTTCCAGGAATATGGTTTGGATAAGAATGATTCTGTCAGGTTTTGTATTTTGCAAACTTCCATGGTGGAATGCATTTTCTATATGCTAAGCTTGAAACCCTAGAAATGTTCTATCAGACATCTGTACTACATCCCTATCATAATTGGTTAATTAGACCATGTGTTCAACCTTGGAAATATACTATGCAGATGATAATATAAATGTTTAGCATAGTTTAAGAGTTTGGTACCTTGTGCTATAGTAGTATATAGAGTAGTTGTTGATTAATTTGTGCAAGCTTTTTAATGATCTTCTGGCTATATTAGTTAGACCTATATGGTAGACCTAGTACTATGATCCAAAGTTCTTGTCCTTTCATTAAGATTCTTGCATATCTCATTACTTTTCATGGATTGTTTATAGAATTGTTTGATTAGGATTGAGCAGCTGCAGAATATTTTGAGTTGCCAAGTGATGATGTTGTGTAGTATCAAGTTAGAGGATGTACTAGTGCGTAAACCCCTGCCATATATGTTATAACATCTACGTGGTTTAGAATGTTAAATTTCATTATACATGCATTTTGATTATAGCATGTACTCTGGAATCCATTTGGGATATATACTGAGGTATATATGTGAAATTTTCTAATTTGTCTTGCATATCTACGCGTCTTGGGACTGATTTGAACTTGAATTCTTGCTTATGGCTTGCTCTAGCTCCTTAACCGTAAAGCTTGATCTTCAGTGTTTTAACTTAAGTTAACCTTTGCTATGCATCATTGACCTTGATATAGGTATCTGCAGATATATTATAGTACTGATTGATACAGGTAAATGAGAACATATCTAACCATGAACCTGGCCAACTCAAGATGATCAGTACAGTACAGGTAAGTACTGAGGTTGTTTGAGCATTAGTTTATAAGACTATATAAGTACTGATGGAGTTAATTCCAGCTGCTGCTGATTCATGAGCCATGTTATATATGAACTTAAATATTCTTAAGAACTTAAATATTCTTAATCATATTTGATTAGTGGAGCTCACAAACCAGATTTGGAAAGAATGGATCAGGCATTAATTCTAGCCAGCCCCAAGAGAATGTCTGGCCAAAATAGCATGTCATGACAAGAGCTAGCTAGTTAAGCTATATAAGCTATCTGACTTAGCTTATTTTCTGTTTTTATGGCATTTATAATTGATGTGTGATTAATTTGCAAATGCTGCTATAATTTATATATATAATACATGAGATTTCCTGAATCAGGTACTTATTTTCTGTTTTATGGCATTTCTAAATTAATGTGATTAATTCATTACCATATGCATACAACATATATATACTATATACTTATAATAGATCCTCTTTCACATTACAAATCTATAATCACAATATGATATGGTATATTGGTGCTTCTTTTCTTGAATTTGATTTTAGTACTTCTTAATTATATATTAAGCTTAGCAATTCAGGACTGTAAGATAGCTAACATTGCCAGGAAGTTCAAGTTAAATACACATTAATTAGCTGACTATTTCCCCATTTTTTCTGAAAGGTTTTTTGAGTTCTTCTTTTAACTATTGAGTGTTCACTGCTCAGCATATTATAGCCACATTTTCTTCTTGTAAAACTCTTTAAACTTAAATTATTCAATAAACTTAGTTTTTCCGTTCAAAAAAGAAAGAAAAGGCATGTAATTTTCTGTTTTCAACCACATATATATTTCCATTTCAAAACTTTACTTTTTAGTATTTTTTTGAGATGAAAATAGTAGTATGCATTAATCAGTGAATGAATAAATTCAAGTTACATGATCAGAGGAAACATCTGGAAGCTGGTTTGAAGTACCTTCACTGCTCTCAGAAACATTGTGAGTATTAATGATGACTGATGAATCTGCTTAGTATGTTGTTATGTTGTTTTCATTTGAGTTTTCTTTTGATATCTTAAAGTAGTACTTATTCTGTAAGCGTGTGGTGTTATAGTAAAGTCGTACTTGTTTATTCGAGTCCATGTCGTCTAGCTAGCAACAGCGTTTTACTGACATTAAAATAAGAAAGCTTGCTGTTGGAATAGGCCCATTAATAAAATTTGCATTGGGCTGGATTTAATCCTAGTTGGTAACTCTTTTTTTACCTCCTCACACCTGCAAATTCTCCTACTAATCATGGTGATCATCAATAATAACTCATGAAGAGTTGATTAAATGTTCGAGCGAGTGAGTTATTCATCCTAATATTTCCTCAGACAATTAATATTCGAACAAGCAAATCCTCCTTAACTTTAGAATTCGGACAAGCAAATCCTCCTTAACTTTAGAATCCTTAGTTATAGTATACTCATATACTGCGACTATCGAATTCGAATTTTATAAGTTATATTACTAAGAATTAAAGGAAAACAGAGTGGCTCTTGAGTATGTCCATAGAAATGAATAAAAATTCAGAAGGGTCTGTTGAACATCACTAAAAGCTGCTAGCTTCCCAGCTGCTAGCTTCCCATCTCGAAGAATGTTTCTTGCTTTTTAGTCCTTAGTCAACAACATCTTTTGCAACTTCACTACTTTACAAACCATTATATTATGATCAATTGATCACCTTTTCAAATGAATCATGCAGTATTATATATAAGCAGTACTTGAAATTAGCTAATATTATCCCATTATTAAAGAGTTATGTCCATTGTCCAAGAAATGGGTGGAAACTGGAATATTACCAGTACTCCACTGTTGCTGCTAGTCATCATCATGTCTTTTGTATTTCTCAGCTTGTTCAACCTTACGCCGAACCAAGATTTCAACCTTGTTTCAAAAAGTGGTAATACTACTTTTTGTAATGAAATAAAGTGTGTGGTGAGAATGTGAATAATAAGGTGTACTTTTATTTTCGTGAATTCATAAGTGTGATTAGAAATTGACTAGTCTTGGTATGGGAGGGTGACCAATGAGAAAGTTTTCTGGTGCGCATAAGTGAAGATATCGGACATGTATTGTAGGTTTGCAGAGGCATCATATTACTCAAAGAGGAGCTATGCAAAGAGTAACTGTGCCTGTCAAAAGGTCGAGATCTCGATCTGGAAGTGTAGTGTGCATGAGTGAGGAAAAAATGGGACATGTATTTTTGGTTTTGCGTAGATGGCATATCTCTCAAAAAGCAGTCAAAGAGTAAATGGGACATGTATTTTTGTATCTCGGTTTGCATGAGGTCGAGTCGTTAAACTTTTTGGTATGCTTTTCTTAATAATAAATGGGCTTGAAATAATTCTAGAGAGTGAAAGGACTCATCAAAGACCAAAGTAGTTGTTTGGAGGAAAAATTTGGCTTTGTGTTCAACTAATTCAAACTTCGCCGATAGATTGGAAAAGTTGAAAGTGATTGTGAGTGTGTGTGTGATGTGAATGTTGATTAATTACCTAAAAAGTAAATTTGATGTTGAACTCTAAGCATTAGCACACTATAGGTTTTAGTATCTCGGCTAATTATAATATAACTCCAAATACGCATCTTGAATGAGTAATCTTGAACGAGTATGTATCTTTCGTTCACCTTTCTCGTCTATGGAATTGCATCGTCTAGAACTACTTGTGAATTGCATCGTCTAGAACTACTTGTGCACATTCTCAATTAACTATCGATATGATATTATTTGTTTTGTTACGGAATAAACTGATTGCGTATATTAGAAACAAAAATGAAAAGACAAGAGAAAAAGAGAAAATGTAAAGCATTATGTATATATATTTTAGGTTGAGATGACTTATGGGGAGCTGGCTCTCAACTATTATTATTTTTTACACTTTCTTGGTTTAGACCACCTAATTGGAAAGACCAAAAAAAGACCACATTTAATTTAATTGCAATTTTCGCGGATCCGGGTCGACCCGTCAACTTAAATTCGGGTCATATCACCATTTTCTTCCAAGAAACCATTTCTTCTTCTTCATTTCTCTTCCTTATTTTCTCTCTCTAGCAGATTCTTCTTCTTCATTTCTAGATCACGAATTCCGGTCACAATCACCACCACGATTCCTGTCACAACCACCACCACGCAGCTCAAACCACCACCACGACGATCTCACCGATCGCGATCTCACCAATCCGCCACTAGCTTCGCGATCTCACCGATCCACCACTAGCTACGCGATCTCCGCCACTAGCTATGCCACCACCACTCCGCCAACGCCGATCTCCACGCATTCATCATACGAGTAAGGATTTGGAATGGAATATCCAAACTCAGCTCGATTCATTCCTATTCATCCTCCCTGTCGGCCTCTCCAATTCCCCCGCTACGACATATTCACGCTTCTGCATTCCACACCTTCTCAAAAAGCACCTCCCGAGCTGAGTTTTGATTCAGGTAATTGCTATTTGCTTTTATTCGCCATCTGTTGTTTTATGTCAATTTGGATTCGCGTTGCTGTAATTCTGTTAATTAGTGGATTTAGGATAGCAGAGGTAGTGGATACTTGTTTGATGTTATTGAGCTGATTATGTTGATGTATGTATGTACATGACTGTTTTATTTAAGATTGAGATTGCTTTGTTTGTTTATTGTATAAGAAGTGGATGAAATGTTGTTGCTGTTGTTAATATGAGTGGATTGAAAAATGCAGTTTGTGTGAGTTTGTGTGTTGTGACCTAAGGTTTTGTGTTTTCTGTGGGTAAGGTTTTGTGTTTGTTATAGTTGATGTATTGTACAATCATGTTTATGTTTTGAAATTACTTTGTTTTTGTTAATATTTTAGTTCGGTGTTGCTAAGGTTTTGTGTATTTTGGCATAAGGTTTTATGTTCTAGTGGTTAAGGTTTTGTGATGGAGCACATGTTGATTATTAATAAAATTATGGACTAAGGTTTTGTATTTTGTTATCTAAGTTTTTGTGTTTTATGGGTGTAAGGTTGTGTTCTGGTTGTTAAGGTTTCTTTTACGCAAGTTAATAAAATTATGTTTTTATGAGTATTTATGAACTAAAATTTTATATTTTGTTACCTAAGGTTTTGTGTTTTGTGGGATAAGGTTTTATGTTCTGGTGGATAAGGTTTTGTAATAGAACATTGTTCATATGTTGTTAAGTTTTCTGTTTCGGTTGTTTCAGTTATATTAAGGTTTTGTGTATTGTGGGCTAAGGTTTTCATGTATTAAGGTAAAAGTTTTGTATCGGTCTTACGGATGATAATCGCTTAATTAGGGCTTAGGGGTAAGGTAGACCTTGACCCCATGCTTAACCCTAAACCCTAATTAAGTCCGTCGAATCCGAATGGTTTTTATTTGATTGACGATTTGTTTTTAGTAGGGTTCAACATATCCCCTTAGGTTTTAGAATAATTGTCCAAAGTTTTTATTCAGTAGAACCTAAGGTTTTGTGTTTTATTGGGGTATGGTTTTGTCTTCTGGTGGTTAAGGTTTTGTTGATGGAGCACATGTTGCTTATTTTACGCAATTTAAGAAAAATATTTTTTTATGGTTATTTATGGACTAAAATTTTGTATATTGTTACCTAAGGTTTTGTGTTTTGTGGGGTAAGGTTTTATGTTCTGGTGGGATAAGGTTTTGTGATAGAACACTTAGTATGCTTTGTTCATATGTTGGTTAAGTTTTATGTTTCAGTTATATTAAGGTTTTGTGTATTGTGAGCTAAGGTTTTCATGTATTAAGGTAAAGGTTTTGTATCG
>JAYMSL010000660.1:0-21971 GCA_036897195.1 Plantago coronopus
TTCACCCATAATTAGAATCTCACTACCACTTGGAGATAAATATTCTGAAAATTGGATGTATGGGTATTGGACTGGACCACCCAAGCCTAATTTGTTTGAGAAAATTTTATATAGAGACTTTGGCCAAAGTTTCTTGCAACGAGAGACCGAAACCTTTCATTCCGAAAAGCCGGTCAACTGGAGAAGTGGAATGACTATTTTATCCCTGCTTTATTGTCCCCTATCTTCATTCCAGTTCCCCGATGTAGACGTCACTCCTGCCGTAGGTTACTGTTTCGGTAGGCTGCTGACGTCTAGCGGCGATGGGTTCCCGCTCAGTCCAATCGGTCACTGTTCATTGTACTGCCGTGACAAGCAACGTTACTATTTCCGAGATGGATAACCGGAATTCTTTCTGGATCAAGAATACCCCTTTGGTTTCAAGGTCATATATATACCAAAAGCTTAGGTTTTTCATTGTTTCTCAATATTCTCAAACACAATTGAGGATGCGTTCGGAGGGTAAAGGTGTTTCTCGCCGTCGGAAGTCCTCTTCGTCGAAGAAGTATTCATCAAAAGGTATGTTAGTTATGTTACCTTTAGTGTTTTGAATTCCGTCCTTTCCCCAGTCAGAATTAATTAAAGTATGGTTTGTTTTGTTGAATTCCTTAGAGAAAAAGATTTGTGGGAAGTTTGAACGGCGGAGTAACAAGGATGTAATAGTTCTAGACTCACCATCCTCAAGAAAAAGGTCTCGAACACATCGGGACAAAGGTAAGAATGATACTTTGTTCAATTATTATGATTAGTATCACATATCTTCAATGTAGATGTCCCAAAGTTCACCTTCTCCATTTGTTGGGAATATAAGCATTTTCTGAATCTCTGTTAGTGAAGTTTAAAATTTCTGTAGTTAGAGCCATTTTATAAAAAAAACCCAATAACAGTCTCATAATTTTGTTATCTCTTGCAATTTGAAATATATTGTACAAGATTCAGACCTATGAACCGAATACAATTTGAGAAAATTTGGGTTTTACTCAACTGAATATTAGAGGTTAGCTATGTCATTTATTTGTTTAATCAAATCTGTTTGATAAAAGAATCATGCCTGTCTTGAAAACATCAGCCTAAACATTAAGTTGAAATATCATTGTTTGTCAACTGTTCTATTTGAAGAGTTATTGCAAGTTTTTAATATTCATGACTCCGAACTTTGTGAAGATATACATAAACATACTTGGAAGGGGAATTATATTAAGGAACTACTGATATTTAAATTATGAGATCAATTCTCAACATGATACTTTAGACACCTTTCTAGTAATTTCTTCACCTCGTCATACTTTTTTAGATATCAGGTGGTTTTAATATAATTTAACGTTTATCCCTTATAATTAGTTTTATTTACAAGTGTAGTTGATTTGAATATAATTTCAGGTCCCGAAGGTGATTCTTCATCAGAATATTCATCAGGTTTATGATCATATCTATTTATTTAGATTCTTTATACAAAACTGTTTCAATTTTGGTACATTCTTTTTCAAACTACAGAAGTATATTTCACCCTTAAATTTTTCTTCTCAATATGATTCCTCAGATTCAGAGGATGCTGAATCTACACCTGATGAGAAAACCGTACGTCGGAAAGGGTTCAGCCGCCACATTTCTGGTAGGCGGCTTTTCACATCTGATGATGGTTCATCTTCGTCAGGTAATTGGTCTGATTGGATTGTCTCAGAACTAGCTGTAAAATATGTACTATCCCTATATTATCATTAACAATTGACATCTGTATCTTAAAATACTAGATTATCGCAAATCAAAAAGGAAAAAGAGGCCATCTACTAATCGTGGGGAGTGTAGAAGTCATTTCTCGTCAAGGAAGAAAAGCAGAGAGAAGCATTCATCTGCCAAACCACGTGACTTGTCTGAATCGTTCGAAAGTGATGATGTCTCAGATAGTATGTTCAGAATATTACTCTAGTATTATTAGAGTTTAACATAATCTGATTTCACT
Source organism: Plantago coronopus (assembly GCA_036897195.1). Lineage (NCBI taxonomy): Eukaryota > Viridiplantae > Streptophyta > Magnoliopsida > Lamiales > Plantaginaceae > Plantago > Plantago coronopus. The sequence goes on from JAYMSL010000660.1 coordinate 2,000, forward strand.
TACTAACATCACATATTCTATGTTGTTTACCACAGAGAGACACAAAGGTATGAAGGAAACGTTGTCAACTGTTTTGACAACGGACGGAGCATCTTCTAAACAAACGCCGTATATTCGGAACGATAAGGGTAATATTCTAATGACCATTCTGGAAATTTGTCAAACTGCTACCATTTTGTATACTTTTATCTAAAATTTGGTTTGCTGACATATCACCAGAAGAAAATATACTGGCAGATCCTATTTTGAGTGTGGGCCAAAATATACATCCTCCAACTGGAACTGTAAACATTCAAAGTTTAGATCATCAGAATGTAAATCATAAAGATGTTACCAGATTGGAATCAGTAGCCGCATTACCCTTGCCAAAAGATCCAACTGATTTGTCAAATATTGAATCGGGTAAGTGATATAAACTTTCTTTCTCAAATGTATAACACATAATCGTATCATAAAAGGATTTCTTGTTTATTCATGTATTATATTTAGCTACATTCTTCATGTATATAAACTTTAGGCTGCATTGTTATTATTAAGTTTTACCTTGGCACTTCGTAGGTTCCACTGTAATCAACAATAACAGGGCAATCAGTCTGGATAAGAATGTTTGGTCTTCGTCTGATTCGGGTAAATATATGTAGTTTCATTGTTATATATATACCAATATTTATAAAAAGTATATACACTTACCAAAATATTTCGTTTCGTAGAGGAACTAGAGGCTGAGTCGCCTTTTGTGCATAACCAGAGGCGTTTTGGTGAGTGTTACAATGAAATAATTATTGCCTTGTACTCTACATATTCCTGTAATTAGTTATAAGTGAAGGTAGTAAGGTTATATTTTATACTTGCAGATAAAATCCCAGTAGCAAAAGGAGACTGTTTTTTCAGATGCAACATGCAAACCACAGTCAAGGAGTTAAGGAAGCTACATTTGACATTTGACCAGCTTAACACCATTCGCCAAACTCCATTCTGGTTTCTTGTTAAATGCATTGTCGATGACAATGATAACAAAATCTATAAGTGGTCTAAGAAAAATGAAGATGACATCAGAGCTATAATGAAGAGATATGACCCTTTGAGGTTGGGTTTCCGATTTGGGAAAGAACTAGTGAAGATTACGAAGACTGATGTTGTTCTGACTTTTGGTGTTAGGGATGGTAAGGCTGAGATTACATGTTCTAACAACTACGTGGTCAGGCCATGGATGAGGCGGTGTTTCCCTTTGAACTTTGGAGGCTCCAAAGATAGTTCCATCCCTAGTTTGAGGAAGTCTTACATTTACTCACAGCTACAAAACATGTGCAAGCCTAATTCTAGAGCAGAATGCGAGGATGTTGCTAGAATGGTGCATTGTTATCTGTTAACATCTCTCTTCCTGCCGACTCGAAACACAACTGTTCCATGGTCCATCTGTGAATATGTCGAAGAATTTGGTGAGATATGCTCGTATAATTGGTCCTCTTATATTGCCAAAGAACTTGATAGACAACTAAGTTCTACGGACAACATGAGGGTGACGGGTTGTGCTATTCTCTTACCGGTATGATTATTGAACTTTGTTAAGTTACTATGATTATAATAGGTAAAATGTTGAGTTCTGTAAATTTACTTTATCTATCATAAATCTATGCAGTATATGTTGTGTGAACACACAACTTTATTGAACGATCAACTATCTCCTCAAGATGGGACAGTGTTTCCACGGTTCAAGCGTTGGGATTTGAAACTCTTACACAAGAAGCTGTTGAAATTAAACTCTGCTACATTTTGGGAGGAATTGGTATGTGGCAAATTTACTTATATCTTGCATCAATTTTTCCCAACAAATACATTTCTTTATTTATCTTGAATTACATTGTAGTCATTGTACAGAGAGTAGTTGAAGCAAAGTCCCCACATAACCTTTTGAGGCTTTATTCTTATCACACCCATAATATTTGCATAATATGTCAATTAGTAAATCCTCTAAATAATATTATTTATTTAAATATAATACAGGAGGCTTACACACATATCAGAAGAACCCCTTACGAAAAATACTTATTCCGGAATCTTGTTCAATCAACCTCAAGAGGTCTTGGTGATGATATATCATTGGAATCCAGTTCTGAACTTGTATCAGATTCACTTCACCAGGCTGATTTTGGATGTGGAGTAGATAAGCCTGAATTGAACAGTTCCTCTATCCCTAAATCTTTGGAATCAGATTCTCCAAGACCTATTATTGATACAGATGCACAGAGGGTCTTCCTTGCCAAAAACATTGATTCTGTTTCTCCATCAGATTTACCTTGTGTTGGAGAAAATATAGAAGTTACAACTGCAGTCTCCCCTACCCCTGTCCTATCTGTATCGCCGGTACCTTGCGCAGATCAAGGAAGACCAGACTTTCCAATTGCTGATGAGGTGACATCTTTAGATACTGGATGTGAGGGTCGACTATCTGATGTAGGACTTAGCAGTTATAGCAGCCCAACAAAACCTATGGAGGATCCAACATTAAAGGAAGTTGATGACAAGGCTGACACGGGGGGTGAGTTGGGCCATCCAGTTGATGATATGGTTGACATTGAAGTAGTATGTGAAACTCAGCAAGAGAACATGGTGCACCCTGCAGTGATGGGTTATGGATTATCTCAGCCATCATTCGACCTCGGGTTTGATACACAGCCAGATAATCACCCTGAAGAGCCTCTACCTGAATATGCATCTCAGGATCTTCGCATTCTTCAGGCCAATCTTGAAGAGACGATACAGTTAGGACTAAAACTTGAGCAGAAGGAGAATGAGCTCCTTATAGCTACTGAGCAGATACACCGTCTCGAGCTGTTGGTTGATGAAAGAACCTCACACTGTGCTGCTTTGACGAGTGAATTAGAGATGCTTCGTTCCAACCCTGGCACCTCTACTGTTGAAGAGTTGACGCAGGTGACTGTTACTGAGGTAGAATTCAAGGAGACTTATGCAAGGTGCGAAGAAATGCGTGCAGAGGTGGGCAGGCTGAACGCTGAAATTGTTCTCTTGAAGGCAGAAGTGGAAGTAACTAAGACTCATTTCTCACAGTTGATTGCAAAGTACAGTTATGAGGCCGAAGGTCTAACAAAATATGGGGAAAAGATAAACCAATGTAATAATGCAAACCTAGCCTTGCTGAAAGACAAGAATGCTGAATTAGTAAAGCTAAGGAAAGAGTTTAGTGAAACAAAGGAGGAGCTGTATTCTCTTAAAGAAAGCTACACTGTTATCAGACAAGGCAACGAATGTTCATCTCGAAGAACCGCAGAAGAGAATTCTGAATTGTTGGATCATATAGCCAAGCAAGATGAGACTATAGCAGAACTGAGGATGTTGATTGAAGGGCATGATGTATTGAGGCAAGAATTGGAGGATCGTATAAATTCCCTTGAAAACCCAACTTGTTCTCAAATTATGGCAAATCCCGACACAATACTATTGTTCAGCCTGATTGAGGACAATGTGGCACTGACTCACGATAAAGAAACCTTAGGCCAGACAATTAAGGAGATGTCGTCGTTGTCCAATACGAGTGACCAGCTCGAGGAGGGTTCATCTGCAGGAACTCCCGGTGATAGGTCAGATGATCAACGGAAATCTGAACCTAAGGTTTACACACCTGGGACTGTGGCACGCGGTGTGAAGCAGAGAACAACTGAAGCTACAAGGAAGCCTAAAGTCATACCAAATGACTGCCTAGACATTGTTGTACACCAAGAAGCAGAAGTATCTGGGGACATTAACCAGCCTAAGCCAACTCTTATGTGGGACACTTCTCTTGCTCCGATCATGAAGACCAGTTCTCCTGTTAAAGAAGTACTACGAGCAGCAATAGAAGACATGGATGATGGGTATTAAGACTACTATACTTGTATTCAATTTATATAAATTTTAAAAACTAATACGTAACCTGTAATTTTTACATTGCAGGGTAATATGGACTGGTAAAGGTGCTTACAGTCAGGTTAGGGCTAGCGCAGCTCTTAAAGTACTTCACAATGAAAATGTGACTTGTGAGGTAATTATATTTGTTATCATATGCCGTAGATTCGTATAATGTTCTTTTAAGACTACTTATGTAGATGTTGTTATTTCAAAATATTCACAAATTAATTTTCGCTGGTCAGGTTATCGACTGTTGGTCTGAGATAGTACACAAATTTGAAGAAGCTAAGGGTAAAATGCCACCAACGACTATTCTCACGAGCCATGTCTGGGTACGTAGAGATTCCATATTACTGTTAGATTCCTTTGGTTTTTTATTTGCTTATCCTTTGTTATTTACTTTCCTAATTCAGGAGGTTATGTTAGATGACCCAGCTATATCAGAAGCTGTTAAGCAAGTGGTTGATAGTCAGTTGGAGACCGGTATGAAAGATAGCACGATTATTATCCCTGTCAACTCTACTTTACTTCCTGGAGATGATTCTCCTCCTGGTGGGCATTGGATTGTGATGAAGTATATAGTAGGCACTAGTACTTGGACTTACTACAACTCTCTTCCCCCAAGGGCTGGAGTGATTGACCCAACGTTTAAAAGAGCAATTTCACTGGTAAGCAATTTCACTAATTTGAATATTGTTCAAACATTCCAACAACTCCCTATAATGTGCTTTACCTGTTTGAATAACAACAACCTGGAACTGCACGTTTAAGTCCCAATTTACTTGTGTTTTGGCAGAAGAAATATCTAGAGGGACGTATGGCTCACTACCTTAGCGAATTAGGGAGAAAGACCCCACTTGTCAAAGGAAAGAAGGTTCTTCAGGATATCCCAGATGTATACAAGTTAACGCCTGTGCAGGTAACTGGAACTCTAGACTCAGGTGTCATTGCTTGCCATGTCATTGAGAAATTGGTAAAGCGGCATACAGTTGGAACTATCAACTCTACCCCCGACTTAATTTACGCAGCGGTTACTGCAGATTCAGTACGTGCACGTATTGTGAACTCCTTGTGCTTCCCTGACCATATGAAGTAGATTAGAGATTTGGTACTTCCTGATTTTGTTTTGGGGTCTGTTTAAATGCGTATGCTGGGCCTTTTTATGATGGGAACTATCGCTGTGTTTGATTTAGTCTTTCAAACTATATTTACACAGCGTCTGTTGCTGTTTTGCTTTTGTTTATAGTGCTGCAGCCCTTGGTTGGAGCCTTTGCTTGTTAGGAATTTGTATCAACCAGACTGGCGGCATATTTTGGATCAATGTATTGTTGAATGATTTCCTTTTGCACCTGTTGACTGTCAATGTACTAGATTATCAACTGCAGGAGCCCTCTGAATGTTGCCTCCAGCCATATTCCAGCACTCTTTGTACTACAGCTAGTGCAAAAAGTTTTAAAATTCATCTTTGACCAAAGAAAAATTAGATAACTGGTTGGTTTTAGTAATTTATGACACCAACCAGTCATCAATGCAGTACTACTATATATTGGTACCAATCTTACTTCTCTTCAGTCTACTACTAACTCCACTTTCAAACTACTTGACTCCCTATACATTTCCTCCAAGATTGACCATGAAACACTCCTGTGGTGGTTTGGTGAAGCAATTCTGCTCTTGGACAGACGAGAATCCCGGACGCATATTTGAGAAATGCTGGGAGGCAGAGGTAGATTTTCTTTTTGTCTATTGAATGAGTAGTAACATGAACCCTAAATCCATAATTTTCTCTTATCATTACAGCCATACCGCTGCTCTTACTGGGAGTGGCTAGAACCCGAAGCTGCTGGTGAAACGAAAGATCTGATAAACAACCTTCGTGAAGGTGGAAAGCTGTCAGTCGCTAAAAAACTATTGATTCGTCACCTCCTTAGCCAGATCTGGCATCTCCACTCAGAGGTTTCGAAATTGAAGTCCACAAATGAAGAGCTGGTCACACAAGTGAATTTGTATGATGAATTGCTTGGTGGAAAGATAGATATCAATGATGATGTCGATGATTCCTCTGAATGTTAGACTAGTTTGCACTCCTTTTGTTAGAGTTCTGTTAGTAGTCCACAAGTCAAGATTTAATATCTATGCTTTGAAACCATGGCTGTCTTTTCCAGTTTTTCGTTTTGTCATTAGGCGAGGTGTAATGTGGACATCATTTTACCACTATGATGCAAGGAAACACAACTAGTTCTCTGTATGTTTACTAGCTATGAAGCAAGCATGTCTATGCTTTGAAAACATGGCTGTCTTTTCCAGTTGTTCGTTTTGTCATTAGTTGAGGTGTAATGTGGACATCATTTTACCACTATGATGCAATCAAATCTTACTAGTTCTCTGTATGTTTACTAGTTATGATGCTTTATAATTTAGCATTAAAACATCAAACTATTTAGCAACTAGTGAAAGTATCAACAACAGTGGCTAGGAATCACTCCAATCATTCTGACAAAACGAAACTGGATGAAAATGTTTACATAACAGACTGTAGGATTCAAATGTTTTGATAAATTCTACATAAATCGTTAATCAGTTACACAAGACTTTGGCCCAATCTTCAATAATCCCTCTTTCAATAAAATCGGTGCTGCTGGCATCTCTTTTCTACACACCACACATTCTCATATTCAGGATCAGAGGAAAAAACCAAGGTGTCAGTCCCGTCCAGCTCATTTGCCCATGCAAACTCATGCCACCCAGTCTCGATTTTGCACATGATTTCAGTAAGATTGCATATGATTGCCCACGCCCCTTTGTCCTTAATCTTGAATGTGATGCTGTTGCGGCCTGGAATTAGCATATTCCTTGCAAGGTCGATGGGCAGTTCCTGATAAGAATAGGATCATTAATACTCTGCCTCGAAGTAAAGCTCGCTAAGCAAATCTTAGTGATATCTATCTGAATCATACCATTTCATAGTAAGGCCCTCTTAGTGATTTGAATGGCACCTTAATCTCATAATGGCCAATTTCCCCACAATTTGACAGAACTGTTAAAGCATTACGATACATGTATATCAGCTGTTAAGAAGTAAAAATTTAATTTAACTACTCAAATAACATTTACTCTTAACATGCATAGCTCGCTAACTAGTGGCAAAACAACTACAAAATCACTTATACAAGATCAAACCATTTCACAGATATTTTCAGTATAGAATTGTATTAAAAGCAAGGAAAAAACTTTTACAAAACCAAAAGTAGTTACATGTCTTTCTTGCAAGTGTAGTTGATTCGTCTGCCATGTAGTTGTTTGATCTCCCGTAATAAGGGCCACGCATAAATTTCGAAGGAACTTTTACCTCTTCAATCATATGAACCCCACGATTAGGACACACTGCAACAACATTAACATTAATGAAGTTGATAGTTGGAATTGTTTCCTTACTACTTTTTTCTGTGTCTATTAATTTTCAACTTATCATGCAAAACTAACACAGTTTGAACAAACATGCATGTCGTATTATCATCCCACATGACGTTATTGGCTAGAAAAAGATGGATAAATCTGAAATCCAAAAATACATGCAATACAAATGATCAGGACAGAACAAACACTACTTTCCATCGTGCGATAGAATTACCAACTTGTCATGCAACAGTAACAAAGTTATGCCGAAGAAAAATTCCACATAATCATTCCAAATTAAGTAATTTTTAAGATTTATACTTATCAGAAATTATGCCAAACAAAACTACAATGACAAAACGCAAGTAGTTACATGGTTTAGCAATATGGCTCTGTCCGGACTCGTCAGCTTGGAGGAAGTTGTTAGCAGTGCTGGTCAAAGTTGGGCTTGAGAGCCCGATCACGGGACTTGAAACAATATCAGGTGTGAGAGCTGAAAGTATCAGTGAGGTTTGAATTATTTTGAGGTAGACCACAATCGCTAAAGTATATAGAATTGCTTGACTGATAATTTTCTTAACTTACCAGCACTGCTGGAATTGCTTGATTGCCCCACACATGTTTCAGTGGAGTCACATTGTGTGCCATCACTACCAGCCCTGCGCTTATTACCTGACATCACCAGGTTCATCTTATTTTCTATTTGCTGTTGAATCTGTGCCTCAAAGTCATACGGGCCGTAGTTTATAGGGTCAGCTTCACCATTGTTGTGGAATATGGACACATCAACTTTCTTTGGATCAGAGAAATTAAAAACAAGCAGGCTGCATACACCTATGCCATACTGATCTCTGAATGGCGCCCAACCATCCGTAATGTAGATGACTCCATTATCATTCAACAGATCAACCAACGATGGGTAACCATCTCCGGTTATCAGAACCATTTTCAACGGGGCATTTCCATTGCATTCATCAATGAAAGTGTCAGGCAAGCACTACATAATTCAATGAAACTGATAGTTAGATTACATGTAACACCCTAACACGTTGTACATTCTGCAGTACATTTTTAAATTTTTTCCTCACCAATCGTGCATCTTCTGGGCATTCAATCAACTTGCAAAATGTCTTTTTCTTCTGACTACAGAGTTGGATATTGACCTCTATTTCAAACTGCCCAAAGTTGATTGGATTGGGGCTACCATCTGAGTGATAAATGTCTACAAATAGCTTTGTCGCATCGGAGAATGAGAAGACAAGAATGCTAAAAAGGCCAATGGAGTAATTGTCTTTAAACTCAGACCATCCATTCGTGAGGTAACATAACCCATCGTCACCGTCAGCCTGAATACTAACAGGAGATGTGTAACCATCCCCTGTTATGAGTAGTGAGCTAGTATTGGAATTGGCCCATTTGCTGTTGTTTTTGAAAGATCCTGGCAAACACTGGTATAAAAAAAATGTATGTTAGACATGAATGGGTGCTACTACTGATTCAATTATCACCCAGAGCCCAAAATCAAAAACCCATTCATGATGAAACTCACGCGGATTCCCGCGTACATTGCAACAAGATCATAAACTAATGTAAGTAATCAAAACCACAGGAATGGGTGCTACTAATGATCCTGAACGAACTTGAACAGGATAACAAATTGGACTGATTCAATTATCACCAACAGCCCAGAATCAAAAACACATTCATGATGAAATTCACATACATAGTCCTCAATAATTTCAAAAATATCATAAACTGTAAATACTGAATCAACAACTATTGCTTCTTCACTAGGATAAATATAACTTGAACAGCAAAACTAGGGCAATCTACATAGTTCTATGGTTTTGAGATTGAAATATCTTCCATAAGCATTGACTTACCAATCGGGAGTCTTTAGGAGCAGCAATCAATCTCCAGAAGAACATCTTGCTGGAATCCATGGTATCCCGGTTTTACGATGAATGCGTAGATCGGCGCCGTTGTAACCCACTGAGATGTGTGAAAATCAGATAGGGCAAAAGGCAGGTCTTCTATTGTTAATTCCCTGTTGCTTTTTACCAAAAAGTCCAATGGGCCAAACATTGATGGTAAATCAAAAACTATATTAATCAATTTATGACAAACCTAGACATAGATGTAGGTAAGACATGTTTGGCTTTAAGTTTATTATCTTTGCTAAACAATATCATTAGATGATTGCTAAGTTTTAACATCTATAATAGACGCTAATCTGAAAAAGTATACTGTACTACGACCAACGTGATGACATAGGTGACAACCTGAAGGATGTAAGACATGCTGGGTATTAAGTTTATTATTAATTGCTATCTCAAACAATTAGATGATTACTATTTGTTAACTTCAGTAATTTGTACCAGAAAAACTCGTCTGTACGGCCCTAAACACACGTGTAAAATTGTAGTACTACAATGAGACATGTAACGTAGGAGCTGCACTATTTAACTGAGTGCACAACGACATTTCTACTGCCATCAAGAAATTGCATGAGAGCCTATGCACTTTTGAAAAACTAACTCATCAAGGTGATCCCATTTATCATTTTGATTACTTTACGATACTGGTGTTGTTGCAACCGTCTCTATTAGCGTGGGGGTCGAAGTTGCCTAAATGCTATTGAATTAAATATTGTATGATTATTAAAGGGGCGTAATGTCCGTTACTAGAATTCAATACTTTATAACTACCTTGTTCTTTGAATTTGACAATTGCCTTACGTCCTACGTTTACAGGCCCTTAATGTATTCTACAGTCTTGGCTATGCATTTGGACTTATATATACTACTGATGTAGTTCTTTCGAACCAGCTTATAATACACAGTGAAACCTAATGACAACATATCTTTTGGCCTTCGTATTGTTCGAACAAGTAAACCTAGAACAACAGTCTAATACACAGTACTGATCAATTATCATTTGTGGAAATGGTGCTAATATGATAACACAGTATCGGGGAACCCGTTACACATTATGATTAACCTTATCCAATACCATCATAGTACACAACAACAACACCCTGTTTTTTATAAAGTTGATAAAGATTGTCTCTCCCGAACTCATTAAATTTCCACTTCCCATTCTCCTCTTCTTTTATTTTCAAAAAGTTATAATTGAGACATCGATATCAATATTAAGTTAGGACGTGTACATTCTCCATCAATGTTGTTTTTGGCAAATTGTTTTTCCAAATAATGAGTTCAAAATTGTGTCTTTCGTAAGTAAAAACCAACAAAGAGTTACTATTAACTAAATGTTACGATCGATTGGCTCAGATTAATGAGTGTCTATGTGTAGAGGCTACACAATCACTTGCGATTGTGTAAATGCGATAAATTCTAAAAACCTATAACATTATGGTGAACCCGAGAAAACACACGATTTTTGAAACAAATAAGAGATAAGAGAGGCAGACTCACTTAGGGCTTATGGTTTAGCATAGGGACTAGGGCTAGCGCCCTAGCCCCTATCCTAAACCCTAAGCCCTAATCTCGCCGGCTTTGTTCATCGATGAAAACCCTACATCCTTGCGAATTCGTCTCAAAGTTAATGTTATATTTTATATAATACCAGTCGAAGGAACAGGAGATAACAAATGTACTTAAACAATACAACACATGTAATTAAATATACCCCTATGACAATATTATAAAAAAGAGTCCGCAGTCATTGGTGACATGTTGGTGACATGTTAGTACTATAAACAGTGTACAAACCTTCGTCTAATATTGTTACTGAGATGATAATCGTGTTGAATGTTTTGCTACATATTTAGGTACGTAATGTGTCATTCTCATTGCATATTTAATTGGGTACTCATTCTACATAGTATGTGTTATTTTATCGTACAGAAAATATATCAGGCCTGGTCTCTATTTGTATAGGATTTCATCTCAAGAATATATGTAACATTTTCAACCGGGGATACTTTTCATTCTTTAAAAATATATGATAAATAGATAGTGGCAATTCTTTAAATTTTGCTCATTTCAAATTGGTTTGTAGAAGAACATACGAAAATTGCCTATTCAGTAACGAAAATACAAAGAAGGTACATAACTGAATATTTGCAAATGAGCCTGCAACACGCTGTTAAGTTTTTGGGCCGTAAGTATGGATGTGGTCCATTCAAATATATAGCTAGCATGGAATGGTTGTGGCCCTTATCCCGTAGTGCATCAGCTAAGACGTTCAATTCTCATAATTTAGAGAAACGTGTTCACGTTTTTAGTGAAAGTCACAATATATCATTCGTTATTACTCACATATACCCAATTTTCAAAACACAAAAATCATTCAGACCTAGTTTGAACAATTGCGGCGACGAACAAAGGGGACTCAAAACCTTCGGTTTGTCCATGGGTGTGTCCGGCGCGAATCCGGTTGATAGAGAGCGGAGATTCTTTGCAAAGATGCATACTGTGGACTCACTGGTATGAGATCTGAATTCGATTATATATGTGGATGTGTTTAATTTAATTATTTGTTGTGATTCATGTTAAATGACCTCTTCGGAACAGAGTAATGAGTACATAAGCTTTTTTCGGAAGATATAGATTCAATATTGATCTTGTTTGGTTAATGTTTGATACAAGAAAAACCAGAAGAATGAAATTTCCCTTCAGAAGAGGTCAGCAATGTTAGGGGATAATGTTATAGACGAACCCAGTGTGTTAGATTTATCTGGTGCTATATGAACCTGTACCTCACTTTTAGAAGATAGGGAATTAACTACATACTCACATTAGTTTAGCTAATTCATTGTCTTTACAACACAGAAAGTACCACATGAATTCTGGTCAGGCCTGCGTTTAAGTAACATGCCGGACGCGGTGCTCTTAGTCACGGCTGATGGAATGACATGGATGATGTCTCTAACTGATGGAGATAATGGATTATGCCTAGAGAGAGGCTGGAGCCGCTTCACTGATTGGTACAACTTGAAGGGAGAGGAACTCCTGTTATTCTCCGTCACTGAAGATCTCACATTTCATACACGCATCTTTGAGTTGGCTTCCGGCTGTGAGAAAAACCTTGGGTCACACAGTGAAATTGAATACCAAGCTACAATAATGGGTGTGAAGGGTCCTTTGGGCAGAGATACTGAGCGAAGTTTCTACACCATCATAAAATCCTCCACCCAAGATACTTTGGTACACTATTTTTAGACCATTTCGTTGTCTCCATGATTTGAGTCATAACTGACTCTTTATACATAATGTTTACACCCAACTGCTTGCTAACATCAATTCTTCTAATTTCTTAACAGCTGATTCCTCCTTACGTTGCAGCTGCATATCTACAGAAGACAGGTGGGGAATTCGTTATATCTACTGCAGATGGTAATAAATGGAAAATGGAAATAATCGGCGAGAACTCTGGTATTTGTTTCAGTAAAGGGTGGGTACAATTTAGGGATTGGTATGAACTGCAGGAATCGATGTTGATTCTCTTCACGGTTGACATAGATATGAAATTCCACGCAAGAATATTTGAAGCCAATTCATTGTGTGAGAGGATATTGATTGAGCCGAGTAGGTACGTCAGAGAAGGTTGTGCTCGGGACAATGGCGGATTGGTCTTAGGATCTACCTCGAGGTTAGCTGGAACAACCACTAATTGCTCTGAAGTAGAAAATTCAGATCCCGGAGCTGTTAGGGGAGGACAAAATGAAGGTCTAATATTAAACATTACTACTATGTTACATAACTGTCGACATCCTCTTGAGTTTTTTTATTCCTATGATTTACAGGTACAGCAACTTTGGGATTGTCATCAAGTAGATTGGTTGACCGTTCTTTTATCAGGAATCCTGCCGGTGGCTCAGAAGTATTCATGCATGCATATTTTGTTGTTATCCAAGAGGCCCATGTATCTGGGGACTTCAAGATGGTTAGAAATCTTACTCACTTACATATAGATTGATCTAGAACAAGAGTTCCTGTATACTAATTCTTTCATATTTCATGTGTTGTTAAGTACATACCCAGGGAGTATGCACAAAAACACCTCAGTGTAGGTGAAAATGAGCGCAAGCTAATTGCTGTTGGTAAGCCACAGACGTACAATGTCATATGCACATTCACCGGCTCTGTGGCACGCATAACAACTGGATGGAGGGAGTTTGCAGTAGAAAACTATGTCAGGAGCCAACAAGGCTGGATAATAAAGGTAAGCGTTGAAGACCCGATGTTGTGGATTTTAAAGAAGATTTGATTGGCTGGAGTCATCTCGTCTTCCGAATAGTAGTAAGTAGCACCCTCTTACCATCCTCAAAACAGTATTTTGTTAATGACAACATATGTGCAATATGGTAGTTAAATTGTAATATTTTGGAAATTAAAGGTAGCATGTTGCAACAACCGTGGACATGTTGTTCACTGATTATGAACTTTGAATCTTGACTTGTTTGCTTAAAATGTAATATTATGTGTTTTGAACGTAGTAATGTTTCATTCTTCTACCGAGGTGTAATTTCTCAGTTATATCACTGCACGTTAAAGTCTATTAGAGTTTTAAACAAGCTCACCTGTTTGGAAAATGGAACTTACCCTGGCAATTGGGTTTAGGATCTCAGCTGTTTCACATGTTCTGCATTCACTTACTCAGCCCAGTAAACTCGGACTCCTAGGACTGCACTTTAAGTCGGTACTTATTGGATCTGGGGTTTTCAGCCATCTGTTGTTTGGTTTATTGGGCTTTGTTGTACTAAAAGTCAAATGGAGATTTGCTTTACAATAAGATATTGGACTGTTATACTAGGTCAGTTTAATTCCTAATCAACTGAAATTGTTTTTTATTTCATTGGACTAGCTAAAGAATTGACGTTTGAATGACTGCAGTTTCTGCCAAAACTGTTACTGGTTCAATATACAGTTATGCTTGCAATTGTCACGCACCAATATAAACTTTCTCGAACCGATATTCTACATATTTCGAATTCTCCACTGAAAATCCGAATCATATATCTGTTATTTAAGTAGATCCTGCTTGGCGGAGATTTTATCCAGAAAGTTTATACTTCCACTTTTGCATTGTAGAGATTTGAGTATACAGGACTGCACTATGATAAATATGGCCTGTGGTTTGTTTTTAAACCCTATTGCTTGTTTGCATATCCTTACTTTTATATTAATGCACTTTGATTCGAATCTTAATAATACTGAATTTTCAAAAGGTAAATTATACTGATACACTTTAGGACATATTTATAACACGGACTGATTACTTGTACAGTCTGAATTTATGTCTACCAGCTCGATATTCTTCAGATTTCTACCCCACTACTTTCATTGGTGTATCAAATATCAGTTATTTAAGTGGATCCTTCTTAGAGCAAATCTTCTCCAGTCCGTTTAGAGTTTCACTTTTCGATTAGCGAATTGATTATACCGAAATGAACTTTGAGCCGGTCCTGCCTGAAACTGGTTTATAAATCAGATTGTCTGTTTTACACATCCCCTTTATATGACTGCACTTTGATTTGTCCCCTAATAATACTAATTCTTGAATCAATTAACTTTGTGGCTGACTCTCACAAACATATGTCTCAAAGAACTGCGTATTAAGTCAGTAGTAGAAATAACTAAGTGTACACTAGATTGATGGATACTGTTTGATGTTCAGTAAATTTATCCCTCGGGGCACGAATGAAAGTATCTGGTCTTAACAATACTGATTTTTCATACAATTTTACTGATACACTTTTGGCCATATTTATAAGACAGACTGAGTTAGAGTACAGTCCGTCATTTTTTGTTTCGAATCGATATTCTTCAGATTTCGACCCCACAAGATTCATTTGTGTATCAAATATCTGTTATTTAAGTAGATCCTTCATTGTGCAAATATTCTCCAGTCCGTTTAGACTTTCACTTCCCGATCAGAAAATTGATTATGTCGAACTGCACTTTGATCCGGTCCTGTCTGAAAACTGATTTTTAAAGCAATTTCTATGTTTACATGTCCTTACTTTGATATTACTGCACTTTGATTCGAAGCCCAAAAATCAGTTAATGTTAATTACTTATATTTGTGTCTGACTTAATACAACGTTGGATTTCAAAGAACTGCGTATTAAGTCAGTACTAGAAATAACTGATTGTACATTGCTAAAGATGGATACTGTTTGATGTTCAGTTAATTTATCCCTGAGGGCACGAATGAAATTAGTGGGTCTTAACAATAGTGATTTTTCAAACACTTGTACTGCTACACTTCATGCCATATTTATAAAACAGACTGATTAATAGCACAGTCCATCATTTTTTGTTTCGAATCGATCTTCTTCAGAATTCGACCCCACAAGATTCATTTGTGTATCAAATATGCATTATTTAAGTAGATCCTTCATTGTGCAAATATTCAGACCTAGTCCGTTTATAATTTCTAATTCAAATCAGAAAATTGATTATACCGAACTGCACTTTGAGCCGGTCCTTTCTGAAACTGATTTATGAAGCAAATTCTATATTTTCATGTACTTCCTTTTATATTGCTGCACTTTGATTCGAAGCTTAATAATACTGATTTTTCATTAACTTGTATTTGTAGCTGACTCGCCCAAAGTTGGATTTCAAAAAAGTGCCTTCAAAAGTCAGTACTTGCAATAACTGATTGTACCATTGCTCAGAGGATACTGTTTTATGTGCAGTTAGTTTAACCCTTTGTGCGATTCTGAGAAAGTCAATTGCCCTGGTTCATTTTTTTTATACCTACCAGTTAATGTAAATAATCTGTGTTTTGAATATGATTTTAAACATACATAGGGCTGCCCTTACAGTCGATTCTTACAAGGATTGATATTATCAAACAATTTAATTTCTTTCTCATGCTCGGTCAATGCCTTGCCTTTTGAAGGGATCCACATCCTGCTATTGCCCAATCCAAATGTTCAATAGTGCAATTTGACTTTCTTGTTTCGTACCGATAACAGTCGTTTAAAGGACTGTACATAAGTCCAGTTTGATGTATTGACTTTTAGAGAACTGGACTACAATCCTGCATCGCAGGTTGGAGCCTATATGCATCACTCTTACGATTTATTTTTGCACTACTCAGGACTGCACTTTAAGTCGCCACTTTATTTGAGATTATCACTCTGGGGGACTGAACAATTAAGCCGGTATTATCAATTACTGTCATAATCATTATACAAGCTTCCTTTCTGTTATTTTTTACGATCCCTGAGTCTACTTTCTAGGAATGCACTTTTAACGGATCTTAAAGTATTATTTATCTTCTGTATAATGTGGCTTGCACTTTTTCTATTCAATGATATTGAATTTTAAGGACATACAATATGTTGTTCAAGGGAATCTAAATCTAATAGTAAAGATCAGTATAAGTTCATATAACAAATAATTGTACATATGGTTTTCCACCACTGATTATCGTGGTTGATGACTGTACTATAAGGCGGTATGGTTCATTCAGTGCTGATTTAGTATACAGTCTGGTCTTCCTGTTCAAAGTCAAATGATTTTCCGAGCTTTTGAAACAATGAACTTTACTCCGAAATCCCCTATTACTGACCTTTGTTAACTTATGTGTAAAGTCTTTGATACTTTATACATTTAGAATTTATTTGTAGGAGTATACGTATCATTTGTATTACTTTATTTTAAGCAGATACTTATTATAACAGAAATTTTATACTCAGTTGTTTCTACTTTATACCACACTGCTTGTGTATTACAGACTGCACTTTAAGGCAATAATCACTGAATCTGATCTTTTAGACAACTGCCAATTATGGGTCAGTTTGTGATCGAAATTGTTTATTTATAACATTGGGATTTGAATATTTGGTACGTGCATTTGCACCTTCTCAGGACTACACTTCTATTAGATTCTTTATTTCCCTTCATCGTTTCGGAGGACTGCACTTGTTCCAGTTAATGGGTTCAATATTTATTATTTTTCATTATACAATACATTGAGTCACAATACTTTTCTTAGATTTTATTTTTGAATTACTGCACTTAAATCCGATATTAGAAAATACCGACACACAATATTCAAGCCCTAAGTTGCTTAGTTCCATAGTCTAAATCTAATAGAAATAATGTACCATGTATTGGCCTAATACTACTTTACCTTAAAAGTGCTCAATATTGAGTAGTACATTTGAATATGATTTTTAAGGAAGATGTGGACAGGCCTAGCTGCTCTGGTGTCAGGAATAAAATCTAAGAAAAGTTCTTAGTCATAGATAGTATTGAGTACACAGAATAAAATCTACTGCAAAGATTTGGTGATCAATTTCTTGAGCCCAGCCTGACTATAAAGGGCACATACAATGCAAACAGACTACAAGCATCAGTTTATGCTTAGTTATTCCAACCAACAAACGTTACTGGAAGAGATGACAAGCGGGAGTACAACTGAAGTTAATGCCGAGTCATCGAGGGGCAGGACGGCTTGCCTGTGCAGAGTTTGTCACCCTCCAACAAGAAAAAAACCCCAATCCAAACACATGAATGCCCTAGTGTGTGCGGGAGGTATGATATGTGGTTCGATAATATATCATTTTATCGTTCATGTTTTTACAAACATTTTTATTAATCATTTTTGTCAGCTCACTGTACTTACTCTCCTTATAAACAGTCCAGCACCTTATTACCTTGAAGATGTATACAGCAGGGGTTTGGATAGCTCTAGACGAACATGCTTTGGGAAACAAGCTAACATGGATGGGAGGAGACTACCAGTATGTGCACAATGTTGATTCAACAAAATTCAAGCTGGTTGACATGTTGGGAATTCCTTGCAGGCTCTACAAGAACGAGTGCTCTAGGTGGCCTCGGCAAGGGTGGTACTTGATCCCCGGATCCACTGCTCCAGAAGGTCTACGACCGTTTTGGAGGGATGTAGATGTTGAGGAGATGTTCCGTCATTGCAGGGAGGTCACCGCAACACAAATTACAGTATACTTCCAGGATCCAGCCTATGAGCATGAACTTGTAGGAAAAGGATTCCCCTACATTTTGCCTGTGAAAATTAAAACCCCCCCACCTGAGTATGAACCTCATGACACACTGCGCGCGGTTGCTAGGCAAATGATGGGAGATATTCGTTTTGGGAGCAGAGAGTGGGGGCTTCAGGAACTCAACGGTCTTAGGTGGTACATTTCTAAGGACCCGAAGAAAAGGCAAGTACATGCAAGAGACTTCGGACTACGGGGCAATAAAAACCGCAGCCTCACCAAAAGAGGATGAAGATTAAGCACTCCTTTCAGTACAATGCTAGTCCATTTTCATAGTCAATATGTTTGTCTTATTGGCCATTGTCTGTTATCTGATAAACTGTTGTAGTACCCTGATTCCGAAACATGAGTAATATTAATCAATTTGAGCTGTGTTTCAATTACAGCTCCGCTATTATAGCTATCAGATTCCCTATCTAAGTACAAATAGTACTGCAAGAATTAAGCCTAAATTTGTCAAATCCGCACTGAATATCTAAACTATGAGGTTGATACTCTGTTTAGCATTTCACTTGTTCACTACTTCACCTTGTTTCCTATGGACATGACTCTGCCAATGGTGTTTGTTTCCACAATAGCTTATCTAAGGGATTACAAATCGACACATTTTCATTTCACAAGATTTGCAGAGACTTAATTTATTAGAAATGTTAGATACAGTAACTATTACCAACAATCTGACAATTAACAAAGAATCACAAGCCCTAAATTAACTCAATTTACGCAGCAATAAGTTGTAGACAGAAATCCCAAATCTTCCAATAACTTAACATGGTCGGTAAACATTACAAGGTGTGGGAAATTGGTTGACTAATAGCTACCAAGCAGGATTACCTGAACATGCTGAATTTAGTCTCAGAATAGGTTTCTGAGCAATCAACATTGCATTCTAGAACAAATAGGTGGATGAGAAATCAACCTGGTAGACATGATTCCCTGGATCTTCTAGTCACTTAGTAAGGTTGATTCTTCATCTGATTCAGCTGCCAACCTGGCTGCACACATCAGGGAATCATGTCTACCTGACAAGCTGCAGTATGGGCACTTCCACGGTTTGTCCTTCTTCCGATTGTATTCTCCGAATGAAGGAATTCTTTTACGTTTGGGCCTTCCAGGTGCTGCCCTGCTTTTTGGGGGTTTGATCGCTTCGTCGGAAGGAAGCGATCTTTCAGCCTCCGGACGCATAGATGTCGGGACTGGCATTATGTCTACTGCATATGCTTTTATGAATGAACTAGTGAAGAAGCAAGAGTCAACAATCCCGGATATGTGAGACATATGTAGGCAGATGACATTAACAGCGTGATGGCACGGGAAACCTTTAACCTAATAAGCACGAAACACCAATATGCATTTAGTTCATGTAACCTCCACTAGATGATATACCGTTTAAGATAACGCAGGAAGCCGGCATCAGCAATTATTTAAACATTTCTCCATAATTGTAAGTAAAGATGATAGATAAAACTTATAACTTATATCCAGAAAATTTACCTGCCACTCGTAACAGGTGCAAGTTCGGGCTACAAGATCAACCACGTGAGACACATTCGGTGTAATAACTTCATCAATCCTTTTCTCTTCATTAGCTGTTTTAATCTGCCATGATCTACCAGCTTCTTTCTTGGAATTCCAGTTGTGTTCCCTCTTGGGGCAGAGGGCTTC
>JAYMSL010000661.1:0-21960 GCA_036897195.1 Plantago coronopus
AACCCAGGCGCTGAAATAGGGTCGAATAATCTTGTTCGGAAAGTGATTACACGATCCGTCTAGATATCCAAGTTTCTGTCACATTGTTCATATCTTTGTTATACACCCTAAACACCAACAAAAACATTCTTTTGTTGGTTGAACTTTAATAACTATTGAGATCATCTGAGACTTTGTATATTTCTAGTAATAATCGTAATATTTGTCGGTCGTCATTAGATTTTATACAATTGTGTTCCGAAATAGTTAGTCAGGTTTTATGATTCGAACTGGAATCAATCCGACTCAATGCTGATACAGGATCAAACCACACTCAGGAAAAATACACTAGCTAGAGCTCTACCCTGTATGGGCTGAAATGAATGAGAATAAGCCATAGAGTTGAAGTCTTGAAGTCTTAAAGCCGATGAAATGAGTACTAAATAAGTGGAATAAAGTTTCTTCAAAAGCACAATATGATATTGACATTTCTTCAGTGGACTCACAATTAATTAATCCAAATTAACATTTTTAGAAATTCAAAATTTGTTTGTGTTTTGTATACCTAAATCACAATCTTAATTTAAACCTACTTTAAGCATAATTAATTATGTCCTTCTAACAATGATTATACTCTACTAGTTTGATCAACCCTATAACCTATCACAAAATCATTTGATTTATAGTATATACTACAAATTAACATAGCTCTCACATGGGACTTCATTTTTTCAAAATTCTTAATTATTGCTTTTAAACTTGTAACTTGTAAGTGGTGGGGTTATAAATTTTAAATTAATTTGTTTTCAAATTTGCAAATTGAGTAACAAAAATTAATCAAAAAGTGCATTTCTTTAGCCCCATTTATGACTTCCATCTTTTTATTTCTTTTTCTTTTTGATGGTGATATTTTAGTAGGCATTGTAAAATTGTGTTGTCTGGAGAATCCTCTGCGTGCATGGAATGTCACTAAAATATGAGCTTATTGCTTTTTGTGTCTCAATGACTTTACCATTATTACAATTTGAACCCCATAAATCCATTATTGTCGACTGGCCTAAAAGTTTGGTCATTTTGTAAGTCAATGATGTTTCAAACTTCTATTGGTTTTCCAGTGCACCTACCCTCAATTGTCAAACAATCTTCCCTGTTTTCACTCTCTGCGGTAATATTGTTAGCGTTGACTTATTGAGTGAATATCACTGATTTCACACAATAACTTGCGAATTACATATTTATAACCTGAATTATTGTAGTGCAGAACGGGAGTCGGGAGATACTATTAGAGAACTTGCATAAGCATTGAAGCTTGGAAATTTATTTAATCACGACATGTGTACTAAATCCCCTGTAGATGGTGAACGTAGATCTGGAAGATTTCATAAACCCCTCCAAGAGTTACAATACGACTATTGCATCTCCAGGATGTTCCTTCAATACTTCCCAACTCTTTCACTCGAGTCCCTGTTTTTACTTCCACTTTACGGAAAAAATACTTACCTAAAACTATTGATAATTACTAATGCCATAGCAATTTTCTTTTTATAGCTATTCATCATTTCTAAAATACACAAATCATTTTAGCATTAGTAATTTGTGCTCTGACATTACCATCGAATTATATTTATGAAGGAAAGATCATAAAGCACCATAGAGTATCTTGACTCTTTGACAAGTTGCATTTGTGATACACATGCAATTCATATGGACCACGTACGTACATAACGAGTATGTGCAAAGCTCTCAATTGCACTATAAGAATTGTAGGCTAAAAACATATATGGGCACTTTGAGTTCATTTCTAGTGTCTGTTCCAAGTCAGAAGGGGAAAGCCAATTGTGAATGTCTCTGTCTCACAAGTTGACTTGGTGCCGCTTCCATTTTCATCAACACAAATCTTGACTTCTATGGATATATTCTCCTCTCCCATCTCTACAGTCTACAGATTAACATTGTCGCGCGCGATATGTGAGTCAATACTGTTTGGAGAATACGATAAGTCTTGAGAAGTATTGTAAATTTGAAGTACATTAGAAGATTGTTCTATATATCAAGTCTGGTTCAGAGTTCTTGCAAGTCATGACAATCAGGTCAAGACAGTTGAAAATGAGCGTGAAGCAAACTTAAAATCATACACACCCTTCCCAACCCCAGGTCAAGGCAGTCGAAAATGAGTGAACGAATTTAACATCACACCCTTCTCAGCAACATCATATACCTAACACGTGCATTTCCAATTGAACATCCGAACTCAATCTATCGAATCGTGCATACCGCATACGAGCCCCATCCGAAACCAAGCCACTGTTTAGTGCAGGGCAACCAGACCATTTCAGGACAGGAGGAAAGATTATACTTCAAATTAGTCAACTCCACCTAGAAATCAAAACCAAAGAAGAGAAAAAGAGACGATGACATCAGCATCCACATCATCTCCCAAACTCCAGCTCGGACATTTCCCCTTTAAGTAGCTCAATGTTCCAACTGGTTTTTTTTATCTCAAAATCAAAACAGAATCAAATTTCCTTTCATTATTCAAGCTCTCTTACTCCTCACTCACACTCTTTACACAAGACCTCAAAAAACTGAAGCAATGTTTGGACAAAACCATAACCAATACTACTATGACTACTCCATGGACTTCAATGCCGAATTCCCGTTACCCGAAACCAACACGCCATTGCCAACGCCTCCAGTGGTCCTACCTCACCTCTCCATTCCCGACCACGATTCCATCTCTGCACTGAGGTCAGAGATTGGATACACCAGTAGCGGCTGCAGCAGCTATGGCGGTTCTCCTAGTTCGGTTACACATAGTCCTACTCTGTTGCAGAGGAGCATTAGTAGCCACTCTCTTCAGAAGGGCAACTCTGAAGCCTACTCTCCCATGAACTATTCGGCACAATGTTACTTTGATATAGACACCAGCCCTGTTCGGAAGGCACTGAGCACCAGTGATCTCCTGGTAAGTAATTGATCGAAAACAGCATGAACATTCAACGTACCATATGAAATTTGCACGAATTCTCAACACAAAAAAAAGGGTCGTGTTTCTAGGAATCGCTGATAACAATTCCGCGAATCTTACATACGTACTTACATACAACACACAGATATTTTTAAAATGACAGCATCTTTCTTCCACATACAAACATTCTAGGCGTAATTCTATCCTGTTATACTGACACTAATACAAATAGATAATGTCAATGTAACAGGGCATAAACATGCCACAGCGCAGTCAACGTTCCAACAGTCCATTGGCGACTGAGAATAGTATAATCGAGAGCATTAACAGAGCTACTCGATACAGTCCAGAGGAGAAGAAAGAAAGAATCGAACGTTACAGAAGCAAGAGGAACCTCAGAAACTTCAACAAGAAGATCAAGGTTCATCACCCTTCCTAATTGCATATGTTACCTTAAACACATTCTGTAGAGAGAAAATTAAGGCATTGCAGCAATGTCATAATGGAGCAGAAGGAATATAACTGATGTGAAACTTATCACATTGGCACCACATTATCACTGTTTACTGTACTACGACTATTATTCGACTTGACAGCGTTATCCTCACACTTAGAAATTGTGTTCACATGCAGTAAACTTCATAGTGATTATGTAAAAAGGTTTTTCTAGTTCAAAACTCACATCAAATTTTCTGTCAATCAGTACGAGTGCAGGAAAACGTTAGCTGACAGCAGGCCACGGATAAGGGGAAGGTTCGCGAGGAATGATGAAATCGAGAAGACACCTCAAAGTGAGTGGGACGGTACAGGTCCAGAAGAATATGAAGAGGAAGAGGAGACCTGGATCCATCTTCTTGATTCATTTTCAACTAATCTGATGCCTTGAAGTCAAGAGTTCTCATAGATTTTTATGTTTAGGAGCTCTATGCAACTGTTAGTTTTCGTCTAGTTATGAATTTTCTAAGAAGTATGTCACACATGCATGTTGCAACAAGCTTAATGTAATTACAAGTATTTTGCACTCTCACAATAGACCATCTCATTTTCCATAGCTTCATAAAGAGCAGTTTTCTTTTGGGTGATGTTAAAAGGTTAAACAGAAAACCGAAATCCCATGAGACTCGGGGCGGGCACACGCAACTAACAAGTGGGCCCCACCTGAAACGCAGATCAAATTGAATTTAAACTCTAATTTATCGTGTTAGAAGTTACCAGTGCGTGCACAAAACTCTAATGCATGGAGAATTCGACAGGCACAAAGTGAGTGATAAGACCATCTAAGGGCAGCTACGCCCCACAAACAAGAGGTAGTTAATGGTGTTTTGCACTAGATTTTCACAGGTCAATGAGTAGTGGCTTTGTACGAGTGAAAAAGATTCCAGAATAGCAAGTTAAGTTCTACTGGTAATGATTATTTGTGGAAAAAGGAGTGTTTGAGATGATCATGAAATAGTTTGCTGTAACCATGGGGTAAGCTGTTCAAATGAATGGGAATAATCTGATTAGACATCTAAAAATGGGACTAGACATGATTTGACGCTTCCTAAGTAGTCTTTCACAGTTTCACCTGAGTTGAATTCTCCAAATTACCGCGCATACGGACGGTAATAATATTCGCCTGTGATTGTTCGTTGCACAACACACATTACTCTGGATCCAACATTTCCTATAGATACTGAACTAATAGAAACACACAAGAACACCCTGATTGTGCGCGTCTGCGCGCTATCTTTGAGCTAAATGTGTCCTCTTCTTCCCGTTCTTCATAGGCAACTTCTCAACTGTACCCCGTCTCCTTACTTTTATTTATGTCTCGTTCATTTCTTTACGTTTTACTACGACTCCACTCATTACTTCAATACTATAAGACTCCTAAAGAACAGTGTAAAAAATATGAAGAATTCATCAGACACTTGAACAAAATCGTAACTAGACCACTTTATTAAATACCAATACTGGCTGTACTTTCTCGTACATTTCAAGACTTATATGCCATGGACTAATGTTTAGACTCCGCCCAAAACAAATACGTAATGAATTATACATAGTTCAATGATTCGACACGGGTTAAATAAATTAATAACCACAGTACAGCACACTTAAATTTTACACAGCATATTTCTCTCATTTGCATACCCTTAAATATCAGATAGATACACCAGTCTTAGTCTCTTAGACACCGCACGCACAGTCGCACACTCCCCTAATTTGCACCCGTCTAGCAGTTAGACCATATAAATAACTCCTCTTGTCCCAATGCATAAATATTTCAACGGCGCTATAGGAGAACAAAGCTAAAATCCACATGCTTAATAATCTCCTCACTGACTCAGGACAATTGTCCCACAATCAAGGAAAATAATGACACCATTATCATTTATATTACTAATTAATACTCCAAAAAAGGGAGTTTACGAAATTCATGCGAAACCTCGTGTTCGGCTTTAGGAGCCACACAATGTATTTTATATTGCAAAAAGTAACAAATTTCACAATCTCTTGATGCTAATCATTTGGTCTCTCATGTTACTTGAATCATTAGTTTCAGTAAACAAATCATTAACAATGTGAAACCATCTCATAGCAGCTATTTGCACCCAAAATCTGAATCTGCAAGTGTCTAAGTAAAGGCTAATGATTATGTAGATGGCCCCTAGAAGTGGGGAGAACGGCGGTCGGTTCTTGCCGGCAGTGGGTAATCCACTATGTTAAGTGTTAACCAAAAAGTCATGTGAGAAAATTATGCCTAGTATACTAGAAAAAAGTTAATTAAAGAGTGTACTTAGTGGTAATAGCCCTATAGATCAAACAAAAAAATTATCTCCGGACATTCTGAAACCCTCCAAGATATGCAAAAACCAACCATAGAGTTGAGCGTATTCTTACCGAATTCAACAACTCAGCATATGGCATAAAGTTGAACAGACAAAACAATCTCCTGCATGACAAAGGTTCATCCATCTTTTGCAGAATTAATATGTTATCAAGAAACCAAAAACAACAGTGAGAATTTTGAACAGGATCTGGCAGTTACAAGTTAGATCACCTTTAACATATGAGAGAAAGGTAATGAATCAAAACCATGGGCAAGAAGCAATGAAACTAGTGGCAGAATTAGAAAATTCGTGCTTGAATTAACAATCTAACGGCATGAGATTTTTCTAGGTATTATAAGAAACTATAAAGTAACAAGATGACAGGATCCAAGAAGATTACCTGAGAAGACAGAATATGTTGGATCCAATTGCTCTAGTAATAATAACAATAAGCAATCTAAACATGATAAAAGCCTATGCTATTGAGTCCCTATAGTTTTGGCAAAGATACTCGCTGAGGAGAAAAGCAATTGACAGCAGCCGTTCTATCTGCACTATTTTAACTGGAGGAAGAACAATTAGGTCCCTCTGGAGAAAGATTGTCCAGGCACATGGGAAGCATTAACTTTCAATCAACAAGTCTAACTAACAATTAAAGCCAGTAGGTGGCTTTCTCATTTCTAGCTTTTAAATATTTCAGGCGTTCATGCAACTGCATCGAATAATTATTGAACTCAATCAACCATCAAAAGACATTGTATGGACCTTTTGGTTGTCCAAAGAGTCGGTCATAAAGAAAGGGTAATTTGTAGGGTAACTTTCATGAGCTTTTTCCTGCCTCAGCTCTTCCATTTCAAGCTAAAAATGTGCACAATGTTCTCTCAAATTCATTCTGTTGGACATGACAAATCAGGGATGTGTGAGGCTACATAAACCAATTTCCCTTTACTGATCCGACATAGCCTCCACATCATTAATTGATCCTATTTCAAATTCAGTTATGGTTGTTCTGGTTCTTAACATCCACTCAAAGATTCAGTCCAGCAGTGTTGCACAGCTGTTGGAGTTGCTGGTGATACGCTAAAGCAGCATCTCACCAGTTCGATGAAAGATGTCTCAAATCTCACCCATTTTGGAACAAGATTTTCTTTTTTCTTTTCTTTAAATACTCCCTCTGTCAAGGCCTGGCAATTTGAGTCCAATCCATGGACATAATCCCAGTCCAGTCCGGACCGATCTAAATACAAACAAAAATAAAAGCTATCAAAACAAGTGCGATCCATCGGGTCCAAGGATCCAACAGATCCAACAAAAAACAAAACCAAAAAAGAAAAAGCGCTGGGTGTGGGTCAGATTGAGAACCAACCGGATCCTACTGGGTCCAGACATGCCAAGAGCCGACAGATCCATGGTGGATCCGATTCATACGGATCCAGACTGCGGCGGATCGGGGCCTACCTCCATCCCATAAAGCTTCACCCACTATGGTTGGCAGGTATTTTAAGGAGAGACATTAAAGTAATTAAGTAAAGGAAAAAGTTCGAGGGGTGGGTTACTTGTGTATTGAAATGTAGTGGAAAAGTTCTAATATTGTTGTAAATATAATGTTTTTAGTGTGGGGATAGCTTTCTCTTTTGGTAATGGGTAAAATATTGCAGAAACCAAACAAAAAGCGGGTAAAGTTTTGTGGGGCAGAGGGGATAGTTTCTTTGATGATAACATTATATATGAGTATATTTTTAGTTACATGATACTTCCTACACTTAACGAGAAGAGTTTGTGTATAATTTATTTCAATATTGGTACTTCATTATATTAAAAATTAACAGTGCTTATGTTTATGAAAAGTTTATTTAATATATGAATGTAAAACAAAAATGTAGAATGTCAATGATAGATAAAGATAAAGAATAATGGGGGAAAAGAGATAAAAATATGGGTTTTACAGATGGCGATAATCTAAATGTGTTCGGATGGCTACACCCTACTTGGCCCAATTTAAACCACTAGAAAGTAGAAACTCCTCTTGCCACTGAAGCAATACATATACTATACTATATAGTATACTCAAAGCCTAAGTCAAAGTGGTGTCAATCAGTATATAAAAAAAATTACCATCAATTATGATCAATAAAAACACCAAAGAGCCTGATATTTTGGTCATATAAAATACCTTTCCCCAGCAGCTAACTCTATCCAAATATATATAGGCAAACAAACAAACCTCAAGTTACTACGCTAACTCCTTCAGCATGGAAATGCTTTTAAAAATAGTAAGACAGGTTCATTTGTTACCACAGGGGGATTTACACCAATAAATATTATATCAAACATTTTTGGGGATGCTCCACTTATTTTGGCTGATAGCCTGATAACATTCATAGATAGATGAAGACTGCGAAGATACAGTGCGAGGAGAGAAAAGAAACATTAGTTTTCTGGAAAACTTGTAAAGATTAAAGACTATGGTCCTTGTATATGCAGATGCTAGTGATTTCAGTATCAGAATCTAAAAAAAAATCCAAGCTATTATTGGTGAACCTTAAGGTAAAATTGCAGAATAAGAGATATACACTATTCAATACAGAATAAAAAAAATCTTATAACAAAATTGAACATTTATATAATTAGTAAACAAAATTTGTTATAATGAATTTATGAGAGGAATTTTACAAAAGAATTAGTGGCTTACTTCCGAGGCCTCTTCTTAAGGGGCTTGTGGTTCAAATAATGCTTGAAAGGAAACAAAAAAGGTTGACGAGGTTGGTTTCGTTTTCTTTTCTCTCTTCCTGCAAGTGATAAAAATATTTTCTTGTCACGGAAAAGATAATATATGTAATTACAATAGAAAGATCAGTCTTATATAAAAAAAATGAACAGCAAGAACAGATGATGAAGTAATAAAACTATTTAAAGCCATATTTAGGTAGGAACTGAAGATAACATAAAGGAGCTCTTAAAATAAAGCTCAATTGTTAGTAGTTGTACCAAGTAAAAAAGGATAAACAATTGAATTTACCTTCTGGAGATTTAACGTGGACTTGAAAACTTGGGACAGACTCGTTTTGCCTGCAGTCCTTAATAATATTCTCTGAGTTTGTCTCCTTTAAGCACTTCGCAGAGGATAATTCTTCAAATGCAGCACGACCACTAATTGTTTCCTTATGGCTTTGTTCTTTCTCCACGTAGACACCCTGAGTATTTCCATCAGATGATACCAATGATGAGCCTCTATCATTTTTATTGTCAATCTTGTTTGCAACTTCATCCTTTGCCACACCTTCCTCACTACACATGCCTACATCAGAAACGGGAGAACCTTCACCTTTAACTGTGGCCACCAGAAATTGTCCACCAGGTAAAACATTTTCGTCACTCTGTTGTGACTGTCCATCTTGTGGTTGGGTTTCAGCAGCAACATGTACGTCCAAGACATGTTGCAAATTCTTGTTTGGAACTGTTATAGCTTCTGGAGAATTGGTACAAGCACGAGTATCAGCAGGATAATATGATGATAAACGTTTAGAATCACATGCCTGGATTATACTCCTTGTTTGATTTGATCTAACATCATCGCTTTCTGGGAACTGAGCGGAACCCAATGAAATACTTAACTTTTGTGATATGGAGGCTTCATAAACATCTGAAACACCTTCTGATGGACATTGAACTTCAGGAATAAATATTTCAGCAAGTTGATTAGTACAAGCATCAATGCGGCCCTGATTTACAGGAACAGTCTCTAGCTTTTCTCGCATGTTATTATCCGGCCCTTTGGGTGTTTCACGAACTGTAATGGCCTCCTTACTCTCTGTATCTGCAGATATTTTGTTACCCAAATCTGGTGGCTCCGCTACAGGTTTAGTCAGTGGGAATATATCCTTGAGCTGCAGGCCATGAGCAGGCAGGCCATTGATAGCCGAGCTGAAATCTATGGCTTTAACAGGTTTTGTTATTGTGCTGGATGAAGAGAATGCTTTTTTCAGGTCATCTAAGAGCAAGTCTCCATCACCACTAGATATAGGATCCCACTCAAGCCACTCTTCAATGGAAGATTTGTCTGGATTAATTTGACGACCTGCTGGCATAACTTCAACCTTAACAGCCTCCTTGTAGAAATGTTTTTTCCTTAGTGCATTAGCAAGTAGAGATCTAACCGAGTAAAGAAAAAGGAAGTAGATAGATCAATTGGTGAAAATAGAACCAATAGTGAGAACCCATAGCATATAAGTTCATAACATACCGACAATTTTTGGAAATTGCTTCTTTAGCACGCTCCATTGACATTCCAAACAGCGAGGCAAGATTTGCCACATCTTGTGGACCCCTAAATTCAGTGGCGGAAGGGGCAGCACTACAGAAAATTATATTCTTTCCTCGTGTCCAATCAACTAGTAACTGAAAGGTTACAATGTTAGCATATATATTCTAAAAGGACAAAACGAATCTCATTTGACAAGCTGCGACAATGCATGAACATCATAACTGAGATAGTAAAAACAACTACTCAGTGTGTGCAAATATTGTTCGGAAACCAAATATCATAATCAAGTAACATCAAGGAGAATAGGGCTACATGTTCAGGTATACATCAAAATCAGCTATAGTTGATCAGGTACCCAATTTCATGATACGCATACGAACTTGACTCTTTCCCATTAGACATGCACTATATGATTGCATGTGGGGATAGCTATTTAGCCTATTTTACTAAACAATTGAATTTCAATTGTCCAGTCATACTAAAAGTCTAAAATTATTAAATTATATGTTAATGGCAATAAATGAAGTGGGATGGCATATACTCAAGTTGGGCAAGATTTGAGAGTTGGATTTTATTGCTGCAACTTCAAGTAGATATGTTTGGGACCTTTTGGGTGTCCCTATATGATAGAACTACCATCTAAAGTCTAAACTTAATCCAAGCATTTAATATAACATGTGTCTTCAATTGTGTAATAAAGTAGCAAATTGCAGATAGGCTACTTGAATAAATAACGCGCCATTAGAGAGCAGAGATCTGACATCAGACCTAGGTAAAATGGCATACACGTAGCAGTCAATTTACAGAAATGACACAGTATCTTTGTACAGACATCAGCAAAACGGATATTTGATTATGTACTATGCATGATTAGCACAAAAATTGAGCTACTGCAATTATTTGTTCTGTAAGCAGACTGTATAGTAAGGAGTGGGGTTTATTTAAAACACAGATCTTTTTAATCTTTTAGTGTCCTGCATCCTGAAGCCCTATCATGCACCTAACCATGGAGGAAGAATTTCACTTGCGTCCTCTAGAGAGAATTTTCAGTGAAGTTTGGAATTCCAGTAAAACTTTCTGCTGATGAATAAGATAATTGAATGTCTGTACTTTGTAGTTTGTACCCTCCAGGAAACATTATGTGTGCATATACAAGTAGTATTGCTTAAACAGAGGTCATGTATTTCTGTTGAATACTATGAGAATATCATCAAAGAAGCCACCAAACTTTAACTCAAGCAAACAATTAGCTACTGGTTGCAGCAGTTCGGTATATCTGGCCCTAGTGCATGCCACCTTACCTCTAACAGTATACAAACATCTAATAGTAAACACAATCATGAATTGCTTTACATCAGTCATTATGTGTGCGGAAAAACATATAAGGCTATTATTGTAAAACATAAGTTGCAGCAAAGATTAAAAATTCATCAAACTCACTTTGCAATTGGATATTAACTGCCGTCTTGATTGTGCATCAACAATAAGGCCAGAATACGTAATCTCGAAGTACACCCCTCTCTGAATATAAAACAAGCAAAGAACGTCAAACACGAACAAATGCGAAGAGACTTCAAAATGCTCAAAATCAAAGATGGTTTTACAACTCACAAGTACATCTAATACGACAACCATGTTTTAGAGCAGCCCTTACTAGTATTCGATACATTTCAGTGAAAAATATAATTTTCCTCCCTTATCAATTTTATTACCATCATCACCTCACCAAATAACTTTCATCAACAAACCTAAAGAACTAATACACTTTCATGATAACAACAGCTTTAGTGAAAATGCAAAACTGCCAAAAGCAGTGTTCCAGTTACAGACTATCTGCAAGTCTTAATATCAACACGAAGCAGAGAAGCTCAAAGGAGTCAAGCAACAGACCTTTACAGCAGCTTTAACCATAGGTTGCTTCAACCTAAATGGTAGCTTCTCCGCAAAATCAATAGCAATTATGTCCACCTACACATTCAAAACACAAATATCAACACCTGATAAACACAAGTAAACTGCTAAATAATATGTAAAGTAAGAAATAAATACAAAGAAATCCACAATCAAGAACACCTCTGATGTCTGACAAGCTTGATCAAACGCAGTCTGATTCATAGGCCTAACAGCAACAATGTCATAGCTCCTGAGCACAGGATTCCCCGAATTCAGCCCCGAACCTTGACTCTGATTATCCACCACCACTGTTAAACGAGTATATTGCCGGAATGGAGACGAAACGGGGATGTTCAACAACTTACGGTGAAACTCGACGGACGCAAGGAAAGCCGAAGAGGACGAGATATTGGCAGTCAATTTGGGGAGAGGGTAGAGAGAGGTGCAGCAGCGGTGTTGGTCGGACATTACACCTTTGAGAGTCCGATTGAAGGCTACGCCGGTGTAGCCGAGCTCCATGGCTTTGAGAGTGAGCTTTAAGCGGCGCATGTTTAGGGAGGATTTGTCCGTGGCGTGTCGGTCGGACTCATGGTACGGGATGTTCAGGTCGAAGTAGCCCATTGTGGCGGAGCAGCGGCGGCGGTGCGAGGAGGCGGGTTTGAGCAGAAACAGTGAAGCTTTTGCGGGATGAATTTTGTACTGTTTTTGTTTTTATATTTTCTTGTTTGTTTTACTTTTTATTTTTGTGTAAATATTTTCTAATCTTTAGGACTTGTTTGGCTAGACTCAGCCCGGTTAGAAGCCCTGGACTATTTTGTGGTGGGATAGAAATTGGGGCTCGGGTCAATATAGTCATTTAGTCATTACAATTACTCCATTAGTCACATCTATAGTATCTTGATAGCCTGCAAATATTTTACTTGAACAAAAGGTTTGATTCAAGGGTATTTTACAAATTATGCATACTCTTTTTTGTGAATACCTCCTTTAAAAAGAAATTGGTAAAGAAATTTTACGAAAAAAGATGAAAGAGGATACAAACGTGTATGAGAGATACATGAAATAGCTACTAAACTCTTAACCAAGTTACAAACTAAGAAATACGCATATACTAGCTGGTCCGGTATACTTCCCCATCAAAATCCTACAACTGAAAGCATTGACCAACCCCAAACCAAATTGTGTTAAAAGTGTCAACATGTAGCGATTCCACAAGACGAAACAAGACCACAACTTCTTCTAGTATGTTAGGGGCTTGTTAAGAATTGAGAACCTACAAATCGACAATTTAACTCTAACCAAATCAAACATGAAATTTACGTCAAATACCATATTTGATTTGTGGATGTGAAAATTTGTTTACATGGGCAAAAATTCCTTCAGAAAAAAATCTGTAGAATTGGATTGTAACAGTTTTCGATCGAATTTCATGTACATCCATCGGAACTTACAAAAGTCACTTTTGAAAATATGCTTTTGGTTAGGGCTACAAAAATTAAACCAAAGATGGTTTTTACCTTTTTTTTAAGAGGTAAAAGTGACTCGAACCCCCGACTTATTGGTTGGAGGGGAAGCGTCTTACCAACTGAGTTGCGCTTCGTTGTCAGATGGTTTTTACCTTGATTGCCCCAACATCCCTTATGAAACTACCCAAACCAAACACTCAAAACTAATTGCTTATATAGAATGGCATTTTATATCATACCACCACAACACAGCCATAAGATACTTAAATATGTAGTAGTATAATGCACATGATACAATCATGATATACACCGAAATGATCTTCTAACACCGACGTACATAATGGTTGGTCTCGAATATAGCTAACGACAACGAGGCTCTACAAAGTGCGATAAGTATTAGGGTTCTACTCCTATATCAAAGCATATAATGTCACACCATCACAACAATAAGAGGTGTGTGTATCATTTGCCCAAGTAGTTCTTTTTAATGCTGACGTTTAATTACTCAAGATAATCAGTTTGATTTACTAGCTTCATCATTTCATTTGAGATTTGAGTATTTGACTTACATTCCATTCAATTCACCTTATATTTCAGCTATTTCATTTTAGTTCAGTTCAGCTTAAAGTTATACTTAAATTAAGATACGTTTAATTCAGTTTAAAGAATTCCAGATGAATTAAACAACTCCTTATACAATGAAATCAAAACGCACTATGTACTCAATGTTTATATTGCAAACACTACCTATACAACTTCTACTAATGTTATATTTTATTCTTTAAAAGAAGTACTAATAGGACAATAAACATTAAAAAGAATGTGTACAATTAATAATGGAACTGGGAGTTCACGTCTGACGAGCCCTCCATAGTGGGGCAACAATTTGGTATCCTTGTCCTAATTTCCTGTCACGTCCAAGTCCCCAGTAAAGACCTCCCTCTATAAGTTGACATTTCAAATTTTCAAGTGTATAATCAAATATCAATCACCCACTTGCGTTTTACTACATGGTCAAGCGAGCTCAAGTTGCCACTAAACAACTGAAGAATATGACAAAATCTTACCGGCAATTTCCGGACCATTCATACACTATGGGAGCACAAGTCCAAATTCCCGTCACAATCACGCCATTATTAAATCGGACACCACCAAACACCAACGTTCCACGAATATTTATAATTCAGAACAAGTCCAATACCAAAGAAACAAAACTGCAAAAACTCATCAACGCGTACAGCGCACAAAAATGAGACGAGGAGATATTCCTCAGAAAGGTTCCATTTCACTTAGATGTAATGAGTTACGCCTTTCGATTATCCACAGGCGGTGGTGACTGACGGGTTAAATAAACCACTTAAAAAATCTAACCAGACCTAGTTTAAGGTATTACAATGTCTAATGAATCTAAATAATCTCTGGGAGTTGAAGAGAGATCCGAGCTGTATACGTAGGGGTATCGAATGTGAACAGGTCAGACGGATACGCACATGCTTCAGCCACTTGAGTTTTCTTCACTCTGTCTTGTGTTTAGATCTACTTGATCTGGCTCCAATGCCGCTTGTACATCTACCAATGAACTTGAGAACCTCATCGATCAATATCACTGGCAAAGTCACAGCCAGCACCAACAACCATTCATTTAAGCTTAGAGGGACAATTCCGAAAATTTGGGCAAGGAATGGCACGTATAGAATCAGGAAGTGCAGGCCGAATGAAATTGACATAGCTAGTAGGAGCCACGGGTTGACCCACGGAGGCATAGTCACGAGACTTCCATCTTCAGATAAAGCATTGAGTGAGTTAAACATCTCAATGGCAACCAACACGGAGAGGGATAGAGTCATGGCCTTGATTTTGCCGGTTTGGAAATAGTCGCATGGGTTATCAAATTTGATCTCTTGTCCTCCGGCAGTGAAGGGGGAAGCAGTAAAGTTCTCCCATGTATGGCACTGGCCCCAGTTGGAGAGCTGGGAGTAGGTGACAAGGCTGTGGCCATCTCCACTAAGATCAATACCGAGGAACGACGACTTGGTGTACCATATGATAAAGACTCCAACAGTAGCTACACCGACATAAGCTCCAATTACCTGCATCAAACATTTACAGGCACACTTGTGTATCAGGTTTGATATCAATTACATATGCTGATATGCACCTTTAGAAGTTTCTAAATAAACTGCATGAATGAGAACTTGTATAAATTAAAATATATCTCGGTTGTTTACAAAAAATTGCTTGCATGCGCTCACACCAGGAAGGGTAGAGCTTGCCAGAGTGGTAAAATTTCGAGATGACATGAGAGAATAGAGATATTGTTCAAAGACAAATAAGACATACCAAATAGCGGAAGAGGATCCATGCACTGATCAATGAATCATCACTTCGTCTAGGTGCTTTCTTCATGATATCTTTGTCTGGTGGATTAAATCCCAAAGCAGTAGCCGGTGGTCCATCAGTGACCAAGTTAACCCAAAGAAGTTGCACGGGTATTAAACCTTCTGGAATGCCTAGAGCAGCTGTTAGAAATATGCATGCAACCTCTCCAATGTTTGAGGAGATCATGTATCTGCATCAGGAAACAAGTGTGCGTATATTTCAGTTAGAGTATCTCAGTGAACTGTGTAGAACATCAGTTGAGGGATACTTATTCTAAAATTAGAGTCATTTTTCATTTCCTAATTCAGGATTCTCAATCCACAGTATAGCCAATAATAACATGACTACCAAAAACTGTAAATCGATAATTCACTATCTAGCATGTTACACATTGTGAACATAAGACACTTAATGAGTTAATGGTAATGGGTATCATAATGTTGTAATAGCCTAATAGGCCACCATTCTTTACAGATGAACAGCATCTTCATTAAACCATCAGACTGAGCATCTACTATACTACATTAGTATACAACAAATAAACAAAATCTATATTTGAACACCACACTTCTACGGAGCCATATAATAGATGCAGTATAAGTAGAGTTGGATCAGAAAAGGATAAAATAAGATAACTATTGAGTTTGAGTAGAAAAGGATAAGATAAAGTAAGATCAAGTACCGAATGAAGGCCTTCATGTTATTGTAAATGGATCGGCCTTCACCAACTGCAGCAACAATAGTACTGAAGTTATCATCTGCCAAAACCATGTCGGACGCTTCCTTTGCTACCTACAAAACAGTTTCAAACTATACGATTAAAGAGGAATACAGTAACTTCACAACAACCATGCATCTATCCATC
Source organism: Plantago coronopus (assembly GCA_036897195.1). Classification (NCBI taxonomy): domain Eukaryota; kingdom Viridiplantae; phylum Streptophyta; class Magnoliopsida; order Lamiales; family Plantaginaceae; genus Plantago; species Plantago coronopus. The sequence goes on from JAYMSL010000661.1 coordinate 16,631, forward strand.
TCAACAGATTTAGCCATTTGGGGCCAACCACAGTTCATAAAGGAACAATCACATCTTCAGAAAGTGACAAAGACGGGTCAAAAAAACACCACAACCACAGGCATATAACATTTTACTGTTGCACAAAACACTTAGTTCTCTACTTAACGAAGTTTATTAATTGAACAAGTAGGAACTCCTTTGATCCGATCCTAAAATAGTTACCTCAGTCCCAGCAATTCCCATTGCAATTCCAATATCAGCCAGTTTGAGGGCAGGTGCATCATTCACCCCATCTCCAGTCATTGCTACCACTTCACCAGACTCCTTCAGCAACCTCACTATTTCTTGCTTATGTCTTGGCTCAGCCCTCGAGAACAGAAGCCCTCCACTTTGTTTCAAATGCGCTTCTTTTTCCTGACTAGATAGCTCCATAAATTCTTTTCCAGTTAAGCTTCTCGGCCTGATGTTTTCATCTGCCCCAAAGACACCAATCTCCCTGCAAATTGCTTCAGCTGTATCTTTATTATCCCCAGTAATTACCATAACTTGAATGCCAGCAGTTCTACAGTCTTCAATTGCTTGCGGTACTTCTTTACGAGGTGGATCCTTAGACATTGTAAACAGGCGAGTGTAAGACAGACTATCACTAATGCGAGAAGCAGCAGCAATACAAGAAACAAAAGGCAAAATTACTCACTCGCAAACCAGCCAAGCCAACGAAAACAAGATCACGCTCAATTGAGGAGTAATTTGCAGGATTTAGTAAGAGCTGGTGGGCTGGGTGGTCCTCATCGCCATTATATGTGGCAAAATCTGTAAGATTATCCTTGTATGCAAAACCCAGAACTCGCAAAGCACTTGTTGACATTTCACGCAGGCTTTTCAATATAACTTCCCTAGAGCTTTGATCTAGTTCGACAACAGAGCCATCAAGCAATTGCACAAAGGAGCTTCTCTCCAGCAAATTCTCCACAGCACCCTGTACAGCAGCCACTTTTTTAGGAAAGTGAATGTGATATATAAAGACAATAGAAGAAAAGGAAACAATATTAAATATCAAACTACAGCTTCACATGGACATTCATACTATATACGTAATGTTTCAAAATGGACTTCCGCCCAAAGAGTCATCAGTCATGATCCTTTCACTACAAAAGTGATAACACCTACTAAAGAATCTGTGAAATTTCATCAAATTCTAAAATAACTAAGTGGAAGAACGGGCTCTTAGTGAGAAGAAACTTATCTGGCATGTATAAATTCAATATTCGGGGAAAAGCTGAAAGCTACAATCTCATACTTCCATGGTACGAAGAGGTGAAGTAAAACATTTACCAATTATTGGTTGTTATCTATCAAAACTATCTACTATCAAAGTTAAGAATGGACTTTTCCAGGTCCCTTAGTAAACCATCTCCATATGAAAGGAACAGATCATCCCAGATCAAACAGAAATGAGCACGTATAAAAAAAGTAGTAAGAGAATGTGTGACACAGCTAAGAGACATTGCGTACCTTTACAAGTAAAGACTTTTCGTCCGAGCTAGAACTCACAATAACACCCATTGATTTCCTATCACGATCAAACTCGAGGGTAGCAATCCGCTTTTCAATCTGATTCCATGCATGAGAACATCCTTACATCATCAAGGTGAAATATGTGTGTCAGTACAGAAACACAGATAATTAGACCAGATAAACTTCAGCAAGGGTGTAGCAACTTACTCAAGATGCCATCATATCCAGAAAAGATTCCAGAACCTATGTCGTTAGGAAGGCCCATTTTCTCAGCCAGAACCTAATCAAGTCAAAAAATGTATCTTTCGTTAGACCTGATAGTAATTGTTTTAGATGCTACAAGAATCCAATAGTTCTATACTACAGCATATCCCAAATTGTATACAAAAGTTCGTTTCAGTTTATACCTTAAGTGCAGCCTCGGTAGGCATGCCATTAGCCACGCAGTGTCCAGATTTTTCACCAGATTTTTCCACATCGGCATCATTGCAAATAGAGGCAATTTTGGCAATCATTTGAAGGTTGGAGTCGAGTTGACCCTCAGACCAGTTCTGTATTTTTCCATCAATGGGATCATAAGAAGTTCCTTCTACATTGAAAGATCTAACAGCATTTGCATTTGAGCCCATAGCAACTAGCTTGGCCACTGCCATCTGATTAGTTGTCAAAGTACCCGTCTTGTCAGAGCAGATCACTGTTGTGCAACCAAGAGTTTCAACACTGGGCAACTTGCGAACAAGCGCATTCTTAGCAGCCATCTTCCGTGTGCCAAGCGCCAAGCAAGTTGTAATAACTGCAGGTAAACCTTCAGGAATAGCAGCAACTGCCAATGCCACAGCAATCTCAAAGTAGTAAGTGCACTTCTCAAACGAGAACTTAAAATTTGTTGGCCACCCATCAACAAATTCCCATGTGAGGAAGTATTTGACATTAATGAGCCAGACGACAATGCAAATGACCCCAATGATGGCAGTTAACGCCTCTCCGAACTCATTCAACTTCTTCTTCAAAGGTGTATCATCATCACTCTGTGATGCTTCATGGATCTGTGAATGCACTTTACCTATCTCAGTGTTCATCCCAGTATGTATTACCATACAAAAGCAATTCCCATTCACCACGGTCGTTCCAGCAAACACCATACACTTCTTTCCCTGGATGTCCACATCTTCTGCGACAGCCTTGGTTGTCTTACTTACTGCCTCACTCTCCCCAGTAAGAGAACCCTGTTCCACTCGAAGAGTCGAGCTGATTAAACTCAAAACTCTCATATCGGCTGGAATCTTGTCCCCAACTCTCAACTCCACAATGTCTCCTGGGACAAGATCCTTTGCAGGCAAACTAGTAATCTTTCTACCATCACGAATCACAGTAGCCTGCTCCGATTGTATTTCCTTCAAAGCTTCCAACGCCTTCTCGGCGTTGTTCTCCTGCCAAACTCCAACAATGGCATTCACAATCAATATCAAAAATATCACCAAAGGCTCCACAAACGCCGTGATCTCCTTCTCACCACCCTCATCACCATCATACAACGCTAACACAAACGAAATCACTGCCGCAGCCAGTAAAATCCTGACTAGAGTATCGTTAAATTGATCGAGAACCAATCTAAAAATGGAAGGACCCTCATGTTTCTCCAACTCATTCGACCCATACTTCTGCCTTCTCTCCTCAACATCTTCCTTGGACAATCCATGCTCCTTACGCACTTTCAAAACCTCCTCACACTCCCTCACCTCTTTCGCCCAGGCCGCAATCTCCACTTTCGCCTCCAAACCATCACTACTCCCATGATTTTGCCCTCCTTTCCCCATCAAACAATCAGATCAACTAATCCCCAAAAAATTGGAAACAAAAAAGAAACAAATATTAATCCAATTTGTCAAAAGCAACAAACTAACACGTAATTAAGCAGGCGTACACCACGAAAGGAATATTCCAAAACTCATCAGCAATCAATCGAAAAACTGCACCACTTTACGGAACGATCTAACAAGCAACCACATTAAACAACAAACAAACGAGAAAACAAATCATAATCATAATACTCACCGCCTGAATTGAATCCGGTGACAGATCGATGTTGTTGAATCTGTGTACGGATTGGCGTACGAAGAGATGGTTACCTAGAAATAGAGTGAGAGGGAAAAGTAGCTTCTCACTAGAGACTGAATTGGTTACTGTATTAGGTAAAGGATTGAGAGAGAGAAAGAAGAGAGAGAGAATCGAGAAAAGGAACAGATCTGCTCTGTCCGACAAAGTACGATACAGCGATGCGTTCCACTTAGCTTCTTCGGCGTACCTTCTTCTCTCCCAAATTATCGTTACTGGGACTCCTTATATACACACCAATGCCGTGAATTAATCAAACACCACGCCAGGCTCCTGTCCTGTAAAGTTCTAGAATTTCATTTCCATTGCTAAATGACAGTCATACCCCCGCACACAGTAAAAAGATAATTACTCTACTTTGTCCAAAATTAAGGTTGTACTAGTGTTTAATGAAGATGATCAGATCGAATAATTATGTTGATTGATTCTTTTAAATCACTTTCTTTCTAGGAAGTGTTTTAATTAAGCGTATAATTAGTAAATTTTTCATAACTATCATGTATATTAACAACAATTGTATGAATCACATTAAATATATATCATATTTAGAGTAATATGCTATAACACTCTGATTAAAGTACGAATTTAGTGACGTTCTTAAGTTACTACGTTGATACTAACAAAATCTTAAAGTGTTGATCAGTCTCTCTAAAAAAAAAAAAAAAAACATAATATAATGTACTCCATAATTTATATAAAAACTTCCGATTACTAGTTAAAAAGAAATTATATATATATATATATATATAATACTTCATCCGTCTCTTAATAAGTTTCTCACTTTAGTATTTTGGGTGTCTCTTTTAAAGTTTCTCGTTTTCATTTTTGTATATAGTACTTACATTAACAATAATAAATATATTCAAAATTAATTCTCACACTTACTTTTCAACTCCACTAACAACTAATATATTTACTTTTCACCAATATATTAATCCACCAATATTCTAATCAGAATTAATAATTCTCTTATTCAGTGTACTTTATTTTGCATAATATCACTAATGATATTATGTGTTACTGTAGCATCATGCTAGCCACTATTATCACACTTAAAAAAAGTATAAAGTATAGTTATGAGGTATAACATAAAATCAAGATAATATAAAGAATTCTATTTACAGTAAAAATTAATCCGATGAAAATAGAAACCATCGACAGTGAGAGGGACATGCGAATCTACTTTTTCACACAAACTAATAAACAAAAGCATTTGACTCAAAGTGCTAAAAAGTTGGATGTACAATAAAATATCAATAATTAGCAGGGGCATCATCGACAATTCACTCACCGAAGTTGTTGAGTAAATTATAGTTGGGCCGTAAGTCCGTAAAACAACTTGTCACAACCTACCCTTTTCGATTATCAGTTTTCAGTGTTTAGGCCCCATAAGGAATCTGCTCCACGCAAATAATGATCCACATAATTCCACCCAATCAAACACATCCACGTAGACAAAAGTTTGAAATCAGCTTTATTATTTACGTGTTTAAAGCTCATTGGTTGGTGTGCCGCTCTACGGGGTTTAGGTGTGAAACACAGAATCACTTGCTTGTAGAAAAAGGCTGAAAGGTCAGTGAGAAGGTGAATTAATTACACTAATGTTATTTGCAGGGAAAAAATATACTATTTGCAGGAACAACTTTTTACAACTTTACTATAATGCCCTTATTGTTGTTTTTAATATTTTAAGTAATAAAAAAATCCAAAAAATA
>JAYMSL010000662.1:0-21948 GCA_036897195.1 Plantago coronopus
TGTTTTACATTAGTTGTCACTAATATGTTATTGATAATCTAAGAGGGTTAAAAACGTAATGGAGCGTCATAAGAGGGGTAGTTTATGATATTTTCCCATATATATATATATATATATATATATAACTGCTGTAAATCAAATCTACTGTAGATTGCTATTATGATAATGGATAATAACATGCTTTACAGTGATGAGTATTGCTGCATTCATTCATTCATTTCTTCCAAGAACACATAATGAGAGGAGGCATGGCAAAGTGCACCTGACATATACTTGCATGCTTTCTATATTCTCATCATTATCATCACATCTACACCAAATAGTTGCATTACTAGTTCCACATCAGAATGCCATTACACAGAATATGCAAATAATCAACTCTATAATCACTTATGCGACGTTCTAGTTCAGTTGCCGCAGACCGCTCCTTTACAGGGGAGGGGAAGCATCTTATTCTTACCAACCGTGCATTACTGTGTAACTCTTATCATGTCTATTGCACTGGGAGGAACGCAATCAATTCACTAGTATATATACAGGAGGACGACAACATCAGCTTAAGTCTTCGACAAATTTGCTATCAAACTCAACGATCAATTATCCCCTTAAGCCTTGTCGAACTTGTTAAGATGACTATTGCACTGGGAGGAATGCAATCAATTCACTAGTATACAGGAGGACGACATCAGTTTAAGTCTACGACAAATTTACTATCGAACTCAACGAACAATTATCCCCTTAAGCCTTGTAGAACTTGTTAAGATGACTACTCACAGGGGCGTACCCAGGAGGGGACATATGGGGGGTTCCGCTCCCCATTTAAAGAAAACAAAATTAATAAGTAAAGTTTACGATTTTTGGAACTTGACCCTCCCTAACTCTCGGAAAAAACAAGGAATATATATTTTCGCTCCCCCCCTAACATTCAGTCCTGGGTACGCCCCTGACTACTCGTACTTAACTTGTTCATTCGACTCTATCACATGTGTAAAGCCATCACAGTTTATTAAATTATTCGCGATCATATATCAATGTATTAGTAACACAGTCTACCAATAGATAGCACGGGCCAACCATGCTCGAACTTTTTCACCGAACCTTCTTGATATATATGTCTCCTAAACCAAGAATCACACAATTCCTCATCATCTTCTCTAAGTTCGATCAATCTTTCCAAGTACCGACAAGCATGGTCAATAAAATTACCAGAACCCAAAACTTAAAGAAAGATGGTAAAATCCTGATTGGCGGCTTGAGATGAGAACTAGCAAGCAAAATGGGACAAGATAATCTTGAAAGATATCATAGGTAAACAAAAAGAATTAAACCTAGAAGTTACAAACCCTGCACACAACACAAGCATGCAATATTGGGAACTAATTACAAAATTAATGACTTAAAAAAGGGGGCAAAGATTGGCGTGTCAGATTAACAAACCATCTTGGGGTTTTAAACCAAGAAACATGATGTTTGAATAGCACAATTTGCAAAGGATTTGCGTGGCAAACTATTGCTAAGAAAAAGGTTTGATGGTTCCAAAGAGCTACATGGTGCTAGTGTTTTAATTTTAAATTGGGAAATCGGCGTCCACTACTATTTGAGTGTGCATTGGGTAAACTCAAATTAGTTCACATAATAGACTGCAAACTACGTGAACCAAGTTAACCGCATCAATACGACAGTCTCTGGTCCAGAATAGCTTAATCACAAAAAATTCTTTTTCCTATGAGATCGAATCTGTGACCAAGTGAAAAATTCACCTCTTTTAAACCTATTGAGCAAACCTCACGGGCCTACTGCGGCTAGTGTTGTGTTGTAGGGAAAGGGGATTAAATTCAATGCATTTTATTACTTTAAGAAGGGGAATTGTTTTTTGTCCCTTATCCACGGCTAGCTAACACTTTTTGAATTTTGGTTAACTTACTTAATTAATTACATGAAATATTGAACAACAAAATGCGTGCGATTTCATGGTAAAAGTATATGATTAAGAAAAGGATAGGCATTAGGCACAAAGGAGAGGAGAGGAGAGGACCACCTTTATGAGTTTGTGTAAACGTGATTAACTTACAAGGATTAATCTTGAATCTCTCATTATCTTTGTCTTTACCTTTGACTACCTCACTAGCTACCCTTTAACTTTTCCTTTCCTTGACTCTTTTCTCATTTAACCTTTTTAACTTTCTAATTTTGCGCTTTTCTAAAATCAATCCAACTTCCGACTAAACTGAATAACAGGTTATCGTTAGAAAACAGACACGTAACACAAAACTTAACAAGGGATTTTCTAGTATGAGATAAGAATAATCAAACTAACCAGCTGAACACAAGTCATCGTTATATGTTTATGTTTCTCTTCTTGTCGTCATTAAACGCAATTTGTTTTAAAAATAGTAGTAATACCTATATTACATAAATTAAAGATTAGTAAGATTATTGGGATACGATTTTTTTGGGACGCATCCAATTGTCTCTGTAATCCTCGATGAAAACCTATTCCAGAAGTAACTCAACTAGTCATACTACCAGTGCATGTTATATATCACTATCGATGAAGTTAGTATGCACGTAAAGCACGATTTGATTTTATAATACATCAAAAGTATAACGCTCCGTTAAAATCAAAAACCGTAAACTGGTCGAACCGTGTATGGTCCAACCAGAAGATTATTCAAACTGGTTGAAAAATGCGCGTTTTTTGAGACTTGCAAATTTGCCCCCAAGTTAATACTGGGCCAAGCCAAGAAAAGTGAATAGTGAATTTAGGTGGGCTTATGCAAAATAATAACAGGTGGGCTAAGAGTAGCGGTGAAGCCCAAACAGTGGAGAGGCCCAAAGAAGCAGCAGCAGCAGAGAGCAGATGATATTGTGAGATAACGAACGGATTTCATTTTTGTCACTGCACGCACTTATCTTCTTCATCACCACTCAAACTCAACTCACCAAGCTGCGATGCTCAGAAGAAGAAGAAGATGAAGGAGATGCTTTTCCCAGCTCCTCCTTCTGCTCTTGTCTCTTCGGTTCCCAATCGCAAAACCTAACGACTGTAAGTGTGCTTGCCTGCTGTTGCTGCTATTTCATTAAATGCATCACTATTTGCTCTGGACATTCGATTGATTCTAGTTGTAATTGGATGAGTAAAATCCTTTTCGATTGTAGAAAAACTCAGTTAGGTACATGTTTAGCTACATTTTGTTGTTTAGATAATACAGTGTTGCCAATGTAAGCATGATTTTAGAAGGCTTTCAAGTCTTATTTTTCACTTGAAAATGTTTAGAGGCTTATTATTGATTCCGGAATTTCTGTTTACTTCTCGAGATATTAGGTTGTGCTTGGTACATCTAATTAATGTTGAAGATGATGTTTATTGCCGAATTGGCTTGATTGATTGATTTCGATTTCTTATCAAGTACAATGTGACTCAGTTTCTCTGGATGAATTTATCATACTGTGCTTCACAAAGGCCTCTGTTTTATATACTCCTCTTTATAGAGATATGTCCAAATGTAACATATCAAGTTGTTCTGCAAACCTCTGTTTTATATACTCTGGATGAATTTATCATACTGTGCTTCACAAAGGCCTCTACACAAGGAGAAGGTCACTTCTACGTATGCTATGGTGGCATTCCATGAATGTTTCTTACTTAATTGTAGCTGTGGGATGATGAAGACTTTTCTTGGACCTGTTTACCAATTTCTTATGTTAATAATTTAGGGATCAAGTTCGTTTCATGTGAAGATGATTCACTTATTATTTGCAGAATAATAACACGCGCACACAACAGTGATAGTGGTAGTTGGATCCATGTTACTTAATCTTTCAATACTATTTATGATTTCTGAAAGATAATGAACTATATCTTGTTTTTGGTGTTCATTCAGGCAACGACATTAAGAACAACTTTATCATTCTGAAGGAAGGAGTAATCACCAGTCCACAATAACCAATCTTGCCGTTGCTCGTTGTATTCACTTAACACGCACACACTTCACACCATCTCTTTCTTTCACCTTCACTACCACCTCTGCTCAACGACATTCCGTTATTGACTGCCACAGACATGTAAGTACCATGCAAGAAACTGCCCACTTATCGTCCTCCTGCTCTGCCACTACCACCCCAATTCCATTGAATAGCTCCAGTTCCCTCTCCCTATCCCGTCCCAAAAACCTCCACTTTCCCTCCAATTCCAAATCACCCACCATTTTACTACCCCCAGTCCCCATTCCTCCTCACCCTACATCCCGCCGAAATGAAAAATCTGACTCCCAAGAACTGCTCCTTTACCTAGACTCCCTTGGCGTGGACTCATTCTATTGCCTTGACTCCCATCCACCTCTAATCTCCACCCCCCTTTCCCAAATCAAATCCGCTGTTGACTTTCTCCTCTCCCTCGGCCTCACAACACAAGATCTCCAGCGCATTTTCCCAATGTGCCCCGAGCTGCTCACTTCTCCACCATCCACAACTCTGATTCCTGCCACCACCTTCCTACTGCGTGAGGCCCTTGTCAATGTCACTGATCTCCGGCATGTCATCCACCGGCGCCCCCGCCTCCTCGCTTGCAACGTCGAGCAACAGCTTCGCCCCACACTCTATTTCCTTCAAGGCACAATTGGCATTGATAATGTGGGCAAGTGTGCGGTGACATTGTTGTCCTGCTCCGTTGAATCAAAGTTCATTCCTCGAATGGAATTCTTGCAAGATATCGGATTTTCATATAAAGATACAGTGTCAATGTTTAGGAGAATTCCATCATTATTTTGCTACAGCATCAAGGAGAATTTGAGGCCGAAGTTTGATTATTTTGTGGTGGAGATGGGGAGGGAATTGAAGGAGCTGGTGGAATTTCCACAGTACTTCTCATTTAGCTTAGAGAATAGGATTAAGCCAAGGCACAAATTGTGCGTGGAGAAAGGCGTGTGCATGGCGTTGCCAAATATGCTGAAAATGTCTGAAAGGAAGTTTCTGGGTAGGTTGGAGGTGTGTTGTAGTTCTTCCCCACCAAGGAGAGCCTCTCCCTTGTGGTGTACAAATCCGAACATTCAACCTGATAATGTAACATAGCCAGAACTTCACAAGTTTGTCTATATGAATGAAATGTATTTGTGTTGATTCATTTTGCAAAGCCGTGTTATTTGGAATCTGTGATCTGCTACTGTGGGATTACCAGTAGCTGTATTTTGCGTTTTCGAATAGCTGACTTCATAAATACACCAGGATCGAGTACATCATCATAAAATAGCCATTAACAGCTTTTAGACAACATTAAGTTGCATATTACAAGACCTCAACATCTTATTTATGGAACAAGGTGCACTTGTCAGGTTAAACTTGTCAAATAATATGGCCTACAAACTAAATCCATTCCAAAAATCAAGAGAAACGTTTTCCAGAAAGGCCTCAGCCAGGATATCATCAAGGTATGAAGCATGATCAACACGGAGACGTGGTATGCTCTAGAATCCCTTTGATGAGGTGGGAAGATCAATCCACTGGAGTTGCAGTTCGACTTCACCACACTCGACATTTTTAAGTCTGAGGAGCATGTCCTGAACTAAATTGCCATCTCTCCATACCACGGAACTCTCTTCAGCGAGAGAATTGGTCCTGCAGGGATGGATTTTTGTCAGGACCGTACCATTTGGAAGGTTTCCTCTTTTTAACTCCAAGGCACGAGCCAATGGTCTAGCGTCAAACTCTGCTTCTCCCATAGGGTCATCCTTGCTGAATGTGTCGTGGTCATAAACAACCTGAATATAATTCAACATCACGAATAAGCATAGAAATCAGAAATCCAGAACCCTTTCAATTGTGAGAATGTGAAGGGAAAAATCAAGGCTCTTGAAGAAAGGAAATAATGCTACATTTTACTATCTTTCACGGTTTCACCATGGGGTTATCATCAGTTACAGAAGTTTACGAATTCAGAATTATCTAAAGCCGATAACTGGTCACGCATTTCAGCTACATAATAGACTTGTATCTAATTCTAACCAGACAAAGAGAACCACAGGGAGTGCAAAAAGGAAAGGTCAGCCTTCAATGACATTCAGTATTCAAATTATCAGTAATTCAATATGAAAGTCAAAGACATATCACTTGAGTTCCATCCTATACCATCACAATTAGGTAACGAGTGGTAAAAATCAAACATATTGTCATGATATTTGTCGATTTGCACAACAAATTTTGACCTATATAAGTCAAATTCAGAACATATGTGTTGTCTCTTCTTATAACCTCACTATAAGCTCCTGGTATTAACGCAGCAACAGACAATCAGGGAAACAAAGACAGCAATTTGAGCGAGTCATGGTCTGCCCGAGATGCTGAAGAGATTCTACAGACCACTATCAGCAATAGCCAAAAGTGTATATGCAAAAACTGAGATGCTGAAGAGATTCTACAGACCACTATCAGCAATAGCCAAAAGTGTATATGCAAAAACTAAGATCGCTAGAATAGCTAAGGCCTATTTAAGAAAGCTAAGGCTGAAATGATAGCACCAAAACTACTCCAAAACGGTGCAACTTTTCGTTATGCATGGTGATAATAATTAAGACGTAAGCTGGTTAGTTCCGGAAACCAACAGAACGAGAAAGACACCAAAAGAAAGATACTTCGTGCCTACATCATTTTAAATTTATATGAAGACATCTAAGCAATGACATCTATACTGATGATAGAACCAGTAATCATTCATTGCTCAAGACATATTGTTGATGAACCTCACCAGAGAAATTGGGACTTCCGGATCCATGATAGAAAGTGTCAAGTCCTCATTCCATTCTGGATTTACATCCTTTCTGATGACACGGGTCTTCAGCCTCTGCACCAAAAGTATCATCTTTTAACAACATATATGAAAAGAAAACACAACTAACGACAAAGAACATCCACCTGAAATGAACATTGAGTAAGGTGGTACGTAATATTTGGTTAAGATACACAACTAATGACGGAGAACATCCACCCGAAACTTTCGAAAAATTTGGCATTTCGCCCAACCCATAATTCTAAAATACTATTTTCGCCACCCCTGACTTCTATTCCCGGTTCCGCCTTTCACATATCATAATCCGGAAACGTTTTGGCAGGAAACGGAAAGCAACAGACTAGTTTCAAACATACAATTACCAGATTTGATCAAGAAATGGAACAGAAAATGGCATATGTTACCAAAAAGTATGACCCATACAAATCCATTATACCATGAATCAATCAATACTTTACCAAATCTAAATACTTCATTTAAGACTAGCTCAAGAGCTTTCATGATCTTGTATCTCCATTCAATGAATCTCCTCAAAAAAACACATGATCAGATAGCATAATCTCACAAAAAGGCAACATAATTCAGGTAGATTCCAATTAGCAAAGAATTTAACTCAGAAATTTCCTTAAAAGCAGGGTCAAACATGGACAAGAAACGCCAAAAAGGGAAACCCAGAAGACAAAAGCTGTTCTAAAACAAGACAATAAGGGGAAAGAATCAAGAATGAAGACCTGTTTGCCCATCTTGATAACAACATAGGGATCGCTGCTGCGAACATCACGAACAGCAAGATTAATGCCTCTCTTGACCCGAATTCTGAGCAATCCCAAAAGATTGTCCATTAGGAATTTGGTTACACTTTCTGTTCTGCAGCCTCCTCCAGCAGCACAATGTGTATTTGGATGAGGTGGTTCCATATACAGCACCTTAAAAGTGATTTTATAATCGCACCTTTTTTTTTCTTCTCTTTTTTTGGTTGGTTATTTACTATATTCCGCCATTTTCTCTTCCACTTCAAATTAAAGCTTACTATATTAATATTCCACCATCCGATTTCTCTGCGTTTTTCTTCGCCAGAGAGTGGGAGGAGAGATGAGAGGGGAGAGAAAATTCTTGTTTTTTCTCCTTTTTTAATTACACGATCAATTTGCTTCAAACCAAGAAACCAATAATTAATTTCATATTAATCAATTAATTAATTAAAAATTAATATGTCAAAGCGCTTGTAGCCGAGTGGTGGTTAACTGATACATTCCTGATCCGAGAGTTCATGGGTTCGATCCCCGCAATGGGTGATATTTCCTCTGTATTGAGGCTTGGAGATTATTCCGTTAATTATTAGTTAGAAATCCGTAGAACGATTGTAATTGTAATTGTATATCTAAAAAAATAATTAATTTCATATTGTCCATTTTTATGTAAATTTTTGGTGTAATTGTAGAATAAACTTTTTCTATAAATTATAAAGCTACATAGATGAGCTTGTGGTAAAACATGATACTGCTGGGCCAAACAGTGTCGAGACCCAGTCTCACCACCTTACCAAACGCGCTCTAGCCCCTAAGTGTTAAATGTGTTGTTTGGGTCCAAAACCGGACCTAGATAGATAATGGTTGTACAAGTAACCGGAGGACTGTCAAATATACACAAACACTTGCGAGGTTTGGTCAACTTTTAACTTAAGGAGACCGAATAATACTATATTACTAAAAAAATCATGAATTGTGTCACTCCATGAAACCACGATAAGTGGTGTGTTATTTGCATTCCTCTATTTACAATAATAGTGCACTTTAAACACGCAATAGGTTGCCACACATGTTCATTTAAGAAAACACACTGTCATCAATATCTTTAATTAACGTAATGGATCTCTGAAATGAACTTATTACAAAATAAAATTTAATTAGACAAACTTGAACTAGTCAGAATGAAAATGAACAGAACAAAAAAATGGATCTGAATTGTACTGAATTTAATAGAACTAACTAAATTGATATTAACCGAGTTTTTTAAGAATTTTAAGAACAACGTATCATCCGAAGAGTACTCTATAATCTATATATACTCGCCTTGTACAGTTGTACCTAAAAGGTTAGGTAACGAGTCACGACCCCCACAAAGGCAAAGTCGTTACAAGTACAACTTACAAACCTTATATAGTGAAATTATAAAAATTCGATAAATTTAAAATCCGGATTATTATTAACATTTTCCATTTGAAAAATCTGTCCTATAACAAGAATCTTGTTCAGCTTCACGTGTGGATCTTGTCCGACTGCCCCTGCAAATCTGTATAATTTTCTAATGCCATTGATAAGCTCTATGCAATCAAGATCCATCTTCACCAATCCCATGCCCACCAACCAAACCCAACTCTCACTTCTTCCCCTTTTCCTATAAATAGGTAGCTCGCTTTCTTTTCGCTTCTTCACTCCCACCATTGAACTCGAAACCAAACTCCACTTTCTTCTCCGCTTCTTCTCCTCTTCTGTCCTATGCATCAAAGGGGCCGATCCAACAACCGACGATCCCGTTCCTTTTCCCGCTCCCGCATTGCTGTTGAGGGCTCTTAACTCCGCTTTCACTCACCAATCGATCGAAAAAAGCCTACATCACCTGAATTACTGTTTTTGCTAATCTCATTTCGACATGGCTGATGCTGCATTTCAAGGTTTTGGTTAAATTGATTTGATCTGTTTGTAGTATTTAGCTGGACTGTTAACTGTGAAGTTACTAGAATTTTAGCTGAATTTAGCTGAATTTGTGTGGTGTGATTGGCTGATTGGGATTTTTATGCAGAGCGTGAGACGATGAAGACTTACTGGATGGAGCATTCTGTTGATCTGACGATCGAGGCGATGATGCTCGATTCCAAAGCTTCTGATCTTGACAAAGAAGAAAGGCCTGAGGTAGTTTTTCACTATCATGTTGATTTCGAATCGAATGTTTTTGTTTGAATAATGGTAAAAGTCAATCCTTTTTATAGCTATGGGTGTCACTTTCACTCAAGTCTTGATTCATAAGTTATGAATAGATTAGAAAACAAAGAATGGTTATTGGTTAGCTGAACTAGTATTGGCTTATCTTGGTAAATGAATCGTTTTCGAGTAGCTGATTCAGTATGATGTGTTTCCATATGTAAAACGAAAGGCTGGGTTTATTTATTAGCTTGTTGGTTGATCAACTTGAAGAAAAAGTTTCCATTTTGAAAAATATGTGCAGCTTGAGTGAATGGTAGAATGATGTCAGCATTTTTACCATGTGACAACCACTGCACCCTTTTTGGAAATTAATGATGCATTGTGACTGGATTGTGTTAGAGTTTTGTGTGGGAAGGGATATGATGCATTTCAGTGTCTCATGCTTTTTGATCAGATCTTGGCGTGTCTTGTTTCACCTGCTTTTAGATCCTGATATATGCTACTGTGGACAATATGTATGTAGTTACTGTCCGATGCTTTGAATTTATAGTTGGTTTTCTTTTCTTTTTTGTTGCAAAAACTAATAAGAACAAGAATGTTTGAAAAAGTAAAAGGTTTGGGGTTAAAGTATACATATAAAACATGGTTGGATGGAAACTAGACAGCAAGAGCCAAGCCATGCTTGTTTAAATCTGCATTGATCAGTAGTTAATAATTTGATAGATATTGTGCCACATGACAAACCACTTCCTGCCGCAGATTATCATGTTGATTCTCCAAAATTATCTGCTTCAATCTTGATAATGTAACTTTATTTATATTTGCCCGCAATATAATCATCTTGGTGAAAGCAATCGATTCTTTACCTTTTTGATTAGCTGGATTGTTTTCAATTGTTTGCCTGTTCTTCTTTATTTTGTTCCTCGTTTCAGTGTAATAACTCCTTTATAAATACTTGTATTGAGTACGAAATTAATCTGTAGTTCCTATCTGGAAACAGGATTTGTTAAACTACCCATTGCTAGTTCATGACTTCGTTAACTTAAAAAGTCTGACTATCATATTAGTTGTTATTGTTTTGTCCACTCTAATTGATTCCATTGGTCATTTGATAAATATGCACAGGTGTTATCTCTTCTGCCCCCATTTGAGGGTAAGTCAGTGCTCGAACTGGGAGCTGGTATTGGGCGTTTCACTGCTGAATTTGCCAAAACGGCTTCAGAAGTTGTAGCTTTGGATTTTATTGAAAGTGTCATTAAGAAGGTTCGTGCTTTTACTTAAAGGATACTTAAAGTGCATGTTGAATCCATTTAAAGTTCTGGCAGTCATATTCAAAAGATTCTTACATGTATTGGTTTGCAGAATGAGGACATCAATGGACATCATAAAAATGTCAAGTTCATGTGTGCTGATGTGACATCCCCTGAATTGAACTTTCCAGAAGGATCGTTAGACTTGATATTTTCGAACTGGCTGTTGATGTATCTTGCAGACAACGAAGTAAGATTCAAGAATCACTATCTTTGGTATCACTTTATTTGATTTTTCTTCTTTCCCTTGTTTGTATTTGTTTCCACCGGAGGTCTTTGATTCACTACCAATGTCTTCCTGTTCACTTCCAATATTGTTTCAGAAAGCTACTTGATGTCATATGATGATTAATTTATGATATTCTTTTGGTTACAGGTCGAGAAACTTGTGAAGAGAATGGTCAAATGGTTAAAAGTTGGCGGGTACATATTTTTCAGAGAGTCATGTTTCCATCAGTCTGGAGATCACAAGCGAAAGAACAACCCTACGCATTACCGTGAGCCACGATATTACACCAAGGTTTCCCCCCTTTTACAGCTCTCTTACTTTTCCTATTATGGTTTGGTTGTTCCGTCCTCCACGGAATTCATTGGCCACTATGTAGTTTCCATATGAACAGGATGTGATGTGTATTTTATCACCCAATCTGTATGTTATGATCCCTAACCATTACCGATTTAACAAATTAAACTGTAGCAAAGAAAGAAGCTTTCGTGCATCTCTTTAAGAGAGGCTATTGTGAGAGATTTGTTGTAGATAAAGTTATGAGTTTGGTTTGTTGAATTGTTCACTATCCTGGTTAAAAAACTTTCAGGTCTTCAAGGAGTGTCACCAGGATACTAATATGGGAAATTCGTATGAACTTGCTCTTGTTGGTAGCAAATGCATTGGAGCTTATGTAAAGAACAAAAAGAATCAGAATCAGGTAATGTCCGTTTGGTTTTCTTTCAGTTGGTGCTTTAATAACAGTTCTCTATTACGCCGTGTTAATTGCTATGAGCAGATTTTAGTCATTCACATGTCTCATCCTGACCTCTATTAAATCTTCATTCATACCTTGACATCAAGTACCATTTATATTATTGCAGATTTGCTGGCTTTGGCAAAAGGTTAACTCAGAAGATGACAGGGGATTCCAGAAATTCCTGGATACTGTTCAATACAAGTCCACTGGCATATTGCGCTATGAACGTGTGTTTGGAGAGGGATATGTCAGCACTGGAGGGCTTGGTATGTCTCAGTGCCTGGATTTTTCATCACAATAACACAAAGTCTAACACTGGCTCCTTTTCCCTTATTCTTCTTTATTGTTTGATTGTTTCCCTTTCTTTTCCCAAATTTTAAAAGTACTTTGTCGCATTTCTCCACTTAAGTATGATGTATCTAGTTAAGACTTCTTGTTGATAAATTGCAACACCAAAATTACCGGAATATAATTTATTCTTTAGTATTCATAGACTGTTTGTTCATGAACAGATACAACTAGAGAATTTGTGGATAAATTGGATCTCCAGCCTGGTCAGAAAGTCCTAGACGTGGGTTGTGGCATTGGCGGGGGTGATTTCTACATGGCTGAGAAACATGATGTTCACGTAGTTGGCATTGACCTTTCCATCAATATGATATCGTTTGCCCTTGAACGTGCTATTGGTCTGAAGTGTGCTGTTGAATTTGAGGTTGCTGATTGTATGAAGAAAGAGTATGCTGATGGCACATTTGATGTTATCTACAGCCGAGACACCATTCTCCATATTCAAGTAATTCTCTGATTCGAAAAAAGTTGGTTCTTCTATGAAAGTTTGCTGATTGTCCTTTCTGCACTCTGTTTGGGTTTATATTCATGTGTTGGAGGGGATGTTTGCATAACGCTTCCATATATTATAGAAGTGCTTTTGCAAATGAACAATTCTCCAGGTTCTTTTTTTGCTTAGTTTACGTACTGCATCTGCTAATATCTAATGGTTGTGTTTTCAGGACAAGCCTGCTCTGTTCAAGTCATTTTACAAGTGGTTGAAGCCAGGTGGTAAAGTCCTCATAAGTGACTACTGCAGGAATGCTGGTACTCCATCTGCTGAATTTGCTGAATACATCAAGCAAAGGGGATACGATTTACATGATGTCAAGGCCTATGGCAATGTATACGACATTCACTCTTTATTATTCACAATCCTAATTTATATGAAATGGCGAGACATTGACTATATTTCACTTGTTTTTGAACAGATGCTTCGAGATGCTGGCTTTGACGAGGTCATCGCTGAGGATCGGACTGACCAGGTGCTTGTTGACACACTGCTTTCCTCTGATTTTTTAAAATGCATTTATTAGTTTTTAGTGACTAAAATTTCGTGTTCCTGCAGTTCATGAGCGTTCTAAAGAAAGAATTGGATGCTGTGGAGAAGGATAAGGAAGCATTTGTTCAGGACTTCTCTGAGGTATATCTTATCACTGTTTGAAGCCTATCCTTCCCAGTTCCCATTGTCATTTCTTGACACTGAAATACAGAATTGTTTGTCATTTGGATGATTTTATCTGTGCAGGAAGACTATAATGATATAGAAGGAGGCTGGAACGCCAAGCTTGTACGGAGTTCGTCTGGCGAGCAGAGATGGGGTCTGTTTATTGCCAAGAAGAGATGAAATTAAACTTTGAGAGTTCACAATGTTCTACCCCAGCTGTGGTTCCTTTGTTATCTGTACTTCTATACTTAATTCTGTTGTTTGTCAACACTATCTTGAAGTTATCTGTGAGACTCTGATTATGCAACTATTTGATGATTGTACTGCTATATTTCGGATCATTTTGTTTGTTGGTATTTTTGTGTTAATGGAGGCTTGAATATCTAATTTCACCTGGGTTTACTTTTCATTAGCGTATGTGTTACTGTTACACCGCAAGAACCTGTTCAGAACTCGTTCACAACCTATTCTTGTAAAAAACTAAGCATGCGAGTGTGGTTTACACCCCTGCCCTCCTACACACTCACCTACCAAGTCATACATTTTTGTCTATAAATGTAGCGGATTGTGATTGAGTTTTAAACATGTTCTTGCGGTTTAGAGACTGATAGACATGCCCTACTTTGCTCTATAATAAACCTAGAAACTGAGTTATATAGTGGTAGAGGTTTAATGGAGAGTACCAATTCATATATCAACGTCATGAGTCATGACTCCACCAACCAATGAAGGGTCTATTATTACTTTAGTTTATAAAAATGTAAAGGTAACAATATGCCACCCCTTTCCGTGTTGAGGTTTATAAATGAGTTTTTTGAGGTTTTATACGCCCCGGAGCTAACTTTCCGGTTACCACTACCAAATTACCTCATGCATCTCGACCTTCAGGATCATGAAAAGCTACCTACCAATGCCTTTGAGAAGTTAATCAATCTTTATGAATGATTGGCGTTCTGAAAAAGAATCTTCAATATTATTATTATGTCATGTTTTAGCCTCTCAATGAGCTCTATTTTATCATTATCTGAAAATGGAATCAATCCCAATACCCCATCAACCCAACTTTTCTGTATAGTATGGCCCCATAAGTTTAAACAACACTCTCTTGTCTTCTACATGCAGACTAACAACCATTAAAATACTCTAAAGTCTCCTGATATTTTCTCTATAAGCTCTCACTCCATTTCTCACTCAGTTAATGCAGCAGAAGGGTAAGTCCAAGAACCGGAGGTCCAGGACGTTTTCAAGATCCCGCGTAGCCATTGAGTATTGCTAGTTACTTGCTTCAACATAACAAGAACCAATCTTGTCTGCAATTTCTTATAACTATGGCTGCAGCAACTCAAGGTTCACTAACTAACACAATGTTCTACCTTTTCCTGTTTCGTATACGTTATTATACTATTCCTATTCGTGTACTTGATCATCTGATAAAGTGGAGTGTTTCTGACATTCATTCTCTGATTGTGAATCTGGTTTTGATTTGTAGAACAAGAGCGTCAGAGGCAAAAGAGTTACTGGATTGAGCAGTCTGCGGATTTGACTTTGGAGGCCATGATGCTCGACTCTCAAGCAGCTGAGCTTGACAAGGAAGAGAGGCCTGAGGTACATTCAAGTTCTTTTTTTTTATTTATTTAATAGAATCATGAATTTATGGATTCTTATCATTGTTTGGAATGTTTGTGATTAGTTGATTACTCGTAGTCATAGTGTCTGTTAACATGATAACAAGTTCATAAGTTCCTCAAGAATGTGATTTCGGATTTATTTACATGGGTACGCCATTTATGTTTTCCTCGGTTGAAGTTAGAAAAGTCTTGTGGCCTGGTTCATAGTTTAGACTGTAGATTGTGATTGTTGCAAGGGCTAACTATGTGATTCTCTGTAGCTTCTGTATCGACTTTGATGACATTTAGTTTAGATGGAATTATTTTCAGAAAATACTATAAAAAGAGACTTTTAGTAACACATGTTCATATTGTATATAGAAACACAGCACATTCACTTTCTTGGTTCACATGTTGATTTTGGCCTTAGTTTTACATGCTTAGATGTTGTGCTATTCCAAAAAGATCAGGTCTTACTTCATATTCCATGAGAGACCATCAGAACTGCCTGTACCACATGCTTTAGACTTGAGCTTATCTGGTGTTTTAATAGCAATCACTTAAATATATTCGCTGTTTAAGAATATGACAACCTGTTACTTTATTTTCTGAATCTCTGGCTTGCTGCGGAGCTTTGAATTTACGTTTGTTGTCTGTTGCATCTGTGTATTAATCAACTGTTCGGCGAATGCCTTCTCTTAAGGCTACATTATGTCTCACAAGAACTTCCCATACCAGGGCATTGATACTTTATTTGTAACAAATCTATATAGGTGTTGTCTCTGCTATCTCCATTTGAAGGCAAAACTGTTCTAGAACTGGGGGCTGGTATTGGTCGTTTCACAGGTGAATTGGCCGAAAAAGCTGCACAAGTTACAGCTGTGGACTTCATTGAAAACATTATAAAGAAGGTTTATATGGCCATATTTTGTGAAACTACCTTTTCGTGTGTTACCATAAAAAGGTTCTTATAACTATGCTAAAGGCGACCCTATCTGATTTTCATTTTGCAGAACGAGAGCATCAACGGGCATCATGAAAATGTCAAGTTCGTGTGTGCTGATGTGACATCCCCAGAGTTGAATTTCCCAGATGGGTCTTTAGACTTGATATTCTCGAACTGGCTTTTGATGTATCTGTCGGACAATGAAGTAAAACTCTAGTCTTGATGCCTTTAATAAAGCCTTGCTCTGTTACACTTCTCTGTTCTAGACATCTCTAGTTTCTGCCTCTAGAAAGCCTGTTTCCTTTTGTTACCCTTTACGGTTCGACCTCAGATCATAAAATTACCAATTTTCATGTTGCAGGTTGAGAATCTTGTTGAGAGAATGGTCAAAGGGCTAAAACTCGGTGGATATATATTTTTCAGAGAATCGTGTTTCAATCAGTCTGAAGGCGACCAGCAGAAGAATGATCCCACTCATTACCGTAAACCAAGCTTTTATACTAAGGTTCCAATCTGCCTGTGCTTGTAGCATTGATGAATCACATACATGAGCCACACTAATGCAGCAAATAAGTTTCAAATTTCAATTTTGATGAGTCCTTTTAGACTATATATTTCATGGGTGTTATAATATCACATTTGAACTTCCAGGTGTTTAAAGAGTATATTCAGAATGAAGCGTCTGGGAATTCGTATGAACTTGCTCTTGTTGGTTTCAAATGCATCAGAGCTTATGCAAAACAGAGAAAGAATCAGAATCAGGTAGTGTAACTGTAATTCTTTTGCAATGTTGTTCATGTAATGCAATGAGTTTTTACTTATTCATCTTTCACTGCTCTTGGACATAGTTAATGATGAAGAAAAATGAACATGTTTGCATGTGATTTGTGTTTTTGCAGATCTGCTGGTTATGGAAAAAAGTAAGCTCAAATGATGACGGCGGATTTCAGAAGTTCTTGGACACAGTTCAATACAAGTCCAGTGGCATATTGCGTTATGAGCGTGTATTTGGTCAGGGATTTGTCAGCACTGGAGGGATTGGTATGTATTCCTCGCTGCTTATATGTATTCTGGTGGAGATTCTGACATATTGTGTGAGGAACTAGGATGAATTAGCTTATGTAAATACTGTAAACATGCCATTGCACTATGTCTTAACGACCTCATTTTGCCTTTTCATGAAAAGAAACGACTAGAGAGTTTGTGGATCTGCTGGACCTCCAGCCTGGGCAAAAAGTTCTTGATGTGGGGTGCGGTATTGGAGGAGGCAACTTCTACATGGCTGATAAGTATGACGTCTATGTAGTTGGCATTGACCTTTCTATCAATATGATCTCGTTCGCTCTTGAACGTGCTATAGGTCTCAACTCTTCCGTTGAATTTGAGGTTGCTGACTGTACCACGAAAGACTATCCTGATGGCACTTTTGATGTAATCTACAGCCGGGACACTATTCTTCACATTCAAGTAATTATCCGCATTATCTTAGCCAATTTTATCCAGTACCAATATATAGTTACATCGACCTATCAGACTGCTAACACACGCACGATTCATCTGTTTTCCAGGACAAACCAGCACTGTTCAGATCATTCTATAAGTGGTTGAAACCTGGTGGTAAGGTCCTGATAAGTGATTACTGCAGAAATGCTGGTACCCCGTCTCCTGAGTTTGCTGAGTACATTAAGCAAAGAGGATACGATTTGCATGATGTCCAGGCTTACGGCCAGGTACACTGTTTTAATCACATGTGCCTCCTCTGTATACAACTATACATAGGGGAAAACTTACAAAAAATGTTCCTAAGATGAATTTGGTTCATCTGTGTTTGTGTACAGATGCTTCGTGATGCTGGATTTGGTGAGGTCATCGCCGAGGACCGGACTAACCAGGTGAACACGAACTCAATGCTTCTCAATAGTCTGGAATTGCACTTGAGAGTTCTGCAATAACAAAAATACTTGTCTGTTTCTTGCTTTCCTGCAGTTCTTAGAGGTGTTGGAGAAGGAATTGGATGCGGTAGAGAAAGACAAAGAAACATTCATACAAGATTTCTCTGATGTGCGTTTTGATCTTGAATCCATCACCACCTATTATTGTCTTTTCTTATGTCTAACATGCATGTTACGGTCCTGTTTCTTACGTGCAGGAGGACTATAACGCGATTGTTGGAGGGTGGAAGGCCAAACTTGTGCGGAGTTCTTCTGGAGAACAGAGGTGGGGTTTGTTCATTGCCAAGAAAAATAATTAATCCTTCAAAGAATTGCCCAATTTCTTGGAAGCCAATTCTCGTACTGTGTATGTCGAGTTTCAATAAAATAAATTAGCAGTCCATGTTCAGCCAATAACATGGATACTCTAGCTTTTCATATAGAACTTATGAAGTTGGATTTAAACATAAGGGTACGAGTTGCCCGTGTAATTCGTTGTGGTTATCTGACCTGATTTGCTTATTGTGTCACCCCATTTATGTTACAACTGGTGTTAAAAAGGTCCATCTTTGAGTAATTGGATATGTCATTGATACGTTATAGAATGAGCATGTGGTCGGCATTCTTCCTTTGAGTACTAATCGTTCTCATGACTACGTGTTTGCTATATGATCCTCCAAATACACATCAGACTGGACTGGATAGTTTGCCATCACTGTGAAGGTGTGAAACTGCTGTTATGATGTTTCTAGCTAGCTACCATTTCAATGATTTCATGGCAGTTTAACATCTACTATCAATGAAAAGCTTTGCCATCTTCACCACAACATGAACCACATATGAACACAAGAAAAATGCACAGAAATGCACCACCTGTCTACAAATATAAAATCCCATTTAAATCAGAATGCACAGCAAAACTAGAAACTGTCAATAGCCTGATGAACTTAGTTTGACACCCATGCTAATGCATTGGTGCTCACCTGTTTTCTTCCAATCTTTAACTAATGATGAGCGAGCCAGTCTTATGGAAGGCGGGAGGAAAAAATTGTTCAAAACACTCAGAGTTACATATATATGTTTAAAACATTCAGGTCGCACTAAAAGTCAGTTTTTTTTTTTGTATATCCTCGTAAAAAAGATGACTTTCCCAAAAATTCGGCAGGATGAATCTTCCGTTCTTCGTGCTGGTGTGGTGAATGTCTTCTTGGAGTCGAGCTGATATCTTGTCTCTTCTCAAGCTGTTATATATCTTCTGCTCTTTGACATGACCTCTAACACGTAAAAAACTAGCCTATACAAATTTTAGAGTTAGAGGATGTCGATCTTATAACACCATGCCATCACAATAACCGGACAGTACACGACATTTACCAGGTAGGTAGCACTCAGATACTTTTGCTACAAGTTAGCATGACAGTACTAGGTA
Source organism: Plantago coronopus (assembly GCA_036897195.1). Classification (NCBI taxonomy): domain Eukaryota; kingdom Viridiplantae; phylum Streptophyta; class Magnoliopsida; order Lamiales; family Plantaginaceae; genus Plantago; species Plantago coronopus. Next base: position 19,389 of record JAYMSL010000662.1, read on the forward strand.
GTTCTATTCTACCACTAAACATTAAACAACTGCCAGGGCCTTTAAAATAATATGAGCAATGTCGTTGAACCTCTGGTAAAACACAAATATGCAAGGAACATTCAAGCTAGCTGTTCATGGTACATTTGCACTCAACAACCCCACTAGCCCGGCCACTACTATTATTAATCTGGCCGGTAAGCATACATATATGCGTCCAGGCTTGGTTTTTTCTACTTGTTCCTTGCTGTATGCTTACACTGTCGGACATCAGAAGTCTGTCTTTTTTCCGTCAAGCTTGAAACTTCATCTCTACAGGAGTTCTTTTTACGCGAAATAGGGTTTTGTTTATGTACAAATCAAAACTACCTAACAATAGAAAGATTAGCTAGTTGTCTTGTAATGTTACGTTTTGAAGTAATGTAAGTAAGTTTATTTTTATTGAGTAAGATTAGATGTCAAGACTAGATATTATGATATCATATCGTTTCATCTCTACCTACCAATAGTTGTATTTTGATTGGGTTGTCAATGAGAAAATGCAATATTTCAAGAAACCCTGGTAAACCCGGAATTGTTCCAAGCCAAATTAGTACTGATAGCAACTATATCAAATAATTTAGAGTATTTCAGAGTAGAAAATTTCCTCTAACATGTTATCAATAACTGGACTGTACTGGGAAAATTTCAGATTTAGTCCTATATCGTGGTCTATGTTCAGATATGGTGTTTTAATGTAGATGTTTTCGCACAGTCCCGACTGTACCAGTTAGGTAGTTTTTTCGTGCACCAGTTACCCTCCTAGCATTCGCATATCGCATTATATTAATTCTACTACTAAATATTTAACAATGACTTTAGAAAGTCTTGTGACCTGGTCGTTTATATAATAACGTGATTAACTTTGAATATTTGGTTTAACAAAATACACAAGCAACATGCGAGTTGTTCATGCTACAACTTACTCCATATTTTTATTATTTATACTGAACAACCACACATGGACTATTATTAATTTTGTCAACTGATGAACAATGGGAATTAAAATACATTGCTGTGAATTTGTGATCATACATAGTATAAATACTGCGAGCAGTAATTACAAGAGCACGTACGTCAAACTCTCTTGCAAAACCAAAATGAGGACTACTCTGCGATTAGCTGCTTTCGTCCTTGTTCAGTTAATCGTATTAGCCTCCACGGTGAACTGTCGTGTAACACCTCATGGCATGCTTCACGAAGAGGATAACTCTCTTGATCAGTTGATAGAAATGGTTCGAGGAAGTACAAAACCGGAGGAGGGCTGTGAACAACTGTACGGGTTTCTACCATGTTCGAAGAACATCTGGGGACATGTATTCCTGATTGTCGTGTATGAGTATCTGTTGTTTCAAGGAGAGTCGTATGTTGCTGCTGGTGGGGTGTGGATTTTCAAAGTTTTTGGAGCAACTGTGTTTGGTGCCTGTGTTCCTGTCATTGATTGTTTTCCAGAAGCCTTCATACTCTTAGGTATATCTAAAATCTTGCTTCTTTTTTTATTTTTTTTAAAATTTTTAATTTCTTATTAGATGCTAAAGGCGTAACTATCCGTACACCCTTTCACATAGGACCACTAGAATACGCGACACACGCTACGCGTGTGACGCTTATTGCTTGATGCATTTGAAAAATAACTTGCGCAGGCTATCAATCTTTCATAATCTGCTAAAGCGAAATAATTCAGATCATGGGTACATACTCCATAGGATCCAAGCAGAATTTGCTTTTGCTGACCAATAATTGTTAAACAAGTGAAAATTCAGTCTTTCTCAAATCCCTTGCATCTTCTATTTCAGTAGGTAGGGAAAACAAAACCGTATTAGCAAGAGGCAAAACTCTCTTACCTAAGCTGATCCCTAAAATTGGTTAAAATTTACAAACCCACTATGTAACACTTGATTATTGATGACAAGGAAAAGCAGAGCCTTAGGAATTAGGATATATAACAAAGAGTTTCCTACCGTAGTAGATTTTGGAGTAAATATAGGCACCAAGAGGTTTGAAAAACAAAATAAAAGAATAGGGACTTACAGGAATTTGACCATCACTTGCTGCAAAGGCTCTCTTGACAAACAATATTCAATGAGAGAACATCATTTTGCAAGTTTTTTAGCACCTGCAATTAATAACATTAGGTTGTCTTGAGATAGGTAGCAGTAGCAGTTCATGTGAAAAGATAACATCTAACTTGAGAGATGCAACAAAATAGAATAAGTTCTCGCCTTCATTTGTGCCGAGTCCCTAACTTTGATATGCAAGAACATGGTTATAACTGTCTGAGCTATTGTGCAACAAAGCCTCCCAGCAAACTGTAAACCACAAGGTATCTGTAGAATTAATTTCAGTTAGGTAACACTCTAGATTGTAGCTAGAATCATCATACAAAAAAATTCAGCCTGAACTAATATATCATTCATAGAGTTTGAGAAGGCTAGTTGCAAGATCTTGTCCAGCTGTTCCCCGGGCTTGATGCCATCTTTGAGCAAGGCTTTTTCCCCCACCAAGTATAATAACCCATACTCTAAGATGGACAAATCCATGA
>JAYMSL010000663.1:0-21933 GCA_036897195.1 Plantago coronopus
CTAATACAAATTGAAGTATTCTAAATACTATAGATTGTAACGTGTAAATTTATTTTAGTATTTCTCTGCAATCTCAAATTCTCAACCATCTTCATTCTTAATTTACAATCACTATCATCATGGTTCTCTAAAATCTAAATCCTACCATATGCATTTTGAATTTTTTGGATGTTATCTTTTTTCATTTTTACCTAGGTTTTTCAAAGACTTACTCATGATCAAGAACTAATATTTCTTAAGTCGTGAATTAAGATTTCTTAAATCTTCTTAGAGCGAGCTCCAAGCTCTCAATTCGAGAGATCGCGCTCGGAGCGCGATTCGCGGTCCATTCTCGAAGAATTATGTGATCTAGATCCCACCTCCCTTTTCCATCGAAGTATTCACAGTAGTAGCACACCTCCCACCTCCGCCATCCAGCTCCCTCTTCCTCCTCCCGTCTCCGCCGTCGAGCCTCCCTCTTCCAACTGCCATCACACCTCCCTCCTTCCACTTCCACCATCTCGCCTCCCTCCTCCCACCCCCCTTCCGCAGCCCCGCTATCACCAATCTGCCGCTCAGAACAGGTCCGGTCTCCGGTTTTATAATACGAAGGCATTTAGCATCCGGTCCGCAACTCCACTGTTCGGATCCTCAGAATTTGTACCCAAATAGTCAAATACTGATCTTCAATTCGATTACCTCACCTCCGCGGGCTCTACCTAATTTGCCAATTTTTCTTGGATTTCCGACAACTGCGGTGTGAATACAGTTCAAGTATGTATCTTCTTTCCTATATTAACTAGAGATAGATGGATAGTGTGTCCAGTTCTGTGTATCTTGGTAGTTTGTATTACGCAATGATTGATTAAGCTGTTTATTTTTTATACTTGCACACCAACTGTTTGTGTTATTGCCCCATAGAATGTGTTTACAGTTTCTTGGACTTATAAGTCAAATCAATCAGCTTTATGCCGATTTCATTTAGCTCAGGACTGTAATTTAGCATGGCCTAAGACGAACTTATAGATTCACTTGTGATGGATTCTCATGCTAATAAATTAAAGTATTTTGCTTCAAGTTTATTTGTTGTACTACAGTATATGCTTACATGTTTGCACATCATTTTTGTTTCTTTGTAGTTTGGCCAAGCTATGGCGGCAGTGGTGAACAAGTTCGTGATCACATCCATCTGTATGTGGGTAGCTCCTATTGCGATTGTTTATGGGTTTAACAATGGTTTGTTCCCTGGTAAGTCCACAGCATGAGTTTGTGCCTTTGTGGTTATGTACAATTATTGATAATGGATTTGGTAACTTTTCATAATTTTGTTATTTGATGTTTGTGAATCATTATTTATGCTCTTCGTTTATCTCAATGTGGTGGTGTGCAATAAGCATGCATTACTTGCAGTAAAGCTAGATAAACTATGCTGGATTTGGAACCTGTTAGTTATGCACATGTTATTATTCTCTTCAGGAACTTCATAACATTCATGATCAATGAGATGGAACACTTGTGTCATGTCCTGGTATAATTAGATCTTCTTAAACAAATTATATTTATTGGACGACCTCAGATTGTTGCACTCTCATGTGCAGTGGCCAGTGGGCACGTGTAAACAAACTTAAGGTGACCTTATGCAGCAAATTGTCAGGCCTATTTGCACTGAAATTTTCAAGCTCTGTTACCTTTTGATTTAACAAATAGTTTGCTTGGATTTAGATGTGGCACTAGAGAGAAAAGTAGCTTAAGTGTGTTAAATTAAAATTTGATTTTATAGGAACAAATGTATGGATTTTGATTGGGACACTAGAGATTACAAGTAACTATTTCTTTGCAAATCATGTATTGTACTCCCTCTGTTCCATTAATAACTTCCTAAGGGGTTGCTTTCTCTTGGATTAAGATAAATTAATAAAATATTAATTTGTGTAAGATATTATATTGGTTTAGTGGTAAGTGGGGGATAAAGTAAGAAATAGAAATAATAAAGAATTGATGAGTGGTATAAAAAGTTTCCATTTTTGGGTTAGGAAGTTTGTAATGGAATACCAAAAATGGAAAGTTAGAAGTTTTTATTGGAGCGGAGGGAGTACTTCAGAACATGAAACTTTCTGAAGAAATCAGGATCATGGATGTAATGGTATATGTTTGAGTTGGATGAGTGTGGTGGAAGTTGGTGTAAACCGAAGAAACTGAGCTCTGGGAACAATTTATACCATGGCATGCTAATAACCAAAATTGCTTTGGTCCATAACTATTATAGTCTGAGATATCAACACGAATCTCCTCCATATGCACTGTATTGCACTGTATTGAAAGTTTATTATACTACCTTGACTTTGAGTGTGAAACATATGTCACTAATTTGCTGACCTTATCTGTCATACCAGGTTTGTCTGGCTTGTCACCTGAGTCTATGACATTGTGGAGTGGACTTCTTGCAGTCATATCTGTGAATTTGGTTATCGCTTTTTACATATACGCAGCCATGAAGGAGCCCGCATATAAACATGAGCCAGATCCTAGATTTGTCACAGATGCCAAGGCTAGCGTGAAGCATCTTGGACAGAGTGAAACAGAATCTTCAGACCGTGCAAAGAAAGAATAGCTAATGTCAACTGATGAGAAAATCATTTAACTCCTGACTTGGATTAATCATGCTCGAGCTACTTGTTGGATGCGTAATTTTGCATATTACACCTCAGTAGATCCAATTTAGATTCAGGAGTTTATCATTTCTAATAACCTTGGGAAGATTTCAGCATTAGTATGCTTTTCTTTTGGCCATTATATCACGTGAACTGTAATGACGACTGATTCAAGTTGTCGAATGATATTTAAATCAATTAGTTGAATTTTGTGTTTATCCATATGGTTAAAGATTTCAAATTCGTACTCTTAACCAGATTCACATCCAATATTCATGCAGCTTTCGCCCTACTGACATAATATTTCTCCTTGTTCGAATAGTTATCTGAACTTAAGATTGCCAGGTACATACAGAGGGACCTGTACTTTGTGCTGCAAACTGAGAGTTAAAAAGTCTATTAAACCCATATATTACATTATGTAGAAAAACAAATACAACTTCACAGTTCACTCTGTTACAGTACGTTGTAGCCATCTGCAAACACTAGTAATGAGGGACAGGGCCAAATCGATGAATGATTCACCTGGCCATCTGAACAGTTTTATGCAATCTGTTAACAACATTAGTCATCAATATTCGATCCCCAGCCGACTCCTCTGTACACATCAAGCCAATCTCCAGTACAGAAGCTATACAGTTCTTGATAGTGGTACTGGCTTTATGACTGTATTCATGCAGAATGATTGGATCCATAACTCGGCTCGGCAAGGCACTTTTGACATATTCACGAAGGCTTAAAGAATCTGGAAACTCATCGTCTGTTGGTCTTCTGCCGGTGAACATCTCCAGTAAGAGAATCCCATAGCTGTAGACGTCTCCTTCTATCGAAATCATGCCAGTCATGCCGTACTCTGTATAAATTGACATTAGAAATACTCATATACAGATAAGGACAGAGATATGAAGAGAAAAAAATCATGGAAATCATACCAGGAGGAATATATCCTATAGTACCCTTAAATCCAATTGAACTACTTTCATGTGTTGAAAGTACATCAGAAATGACTTTTGCTAGTCCAAAATCACCAACATGAGCAGTCATGTTCTCGTCCAAAAGAATGTTGCTCGGCTTTAAATCTCCATGAATTACAGTTGAGTCAGTACCAAAATGCAGGTATTCAACTCCAGATGCAATATCCATTGCAATACTTAGTCTTTGCTTCATGTTGAGTTTACTCCTTTCTCCGGCATCATGGCTGGTCCCTTCATCAGATTTAAAGTGCATCCATTCATCCAAGTTTCCATTCTCCATAAACTCATACACCAGTGCCTTGAAATCATTACCTTGAAAATCAGTGCTAGAACATATACTCAATATCTTTACAAGGTTTCTGTGCCTTATGCTCCTTAATGCAGTGCATTCGGATACAAAACTTCTCAAAGCACCCTTAACATTAAGATTTAGAACCTTAACTGCAACTTGCATCTCCCCATTATTAAGAGTGCCTTTATAGACCGATCCAAACCTTCCTTGACCAAGTAAGTTTCTCTCAGAGAATCCACCTGTGGCTTTCAGGAGATCTGCATATGATACCCTCAACATCTCAGCATCCAATACAGACGTAGAAGGTCGGTCTTTTTGCTGTGCTCGCCTCCTGCATATGAATATGTAGAGGCAAGCTGAAATGCTAGCACATACTGCTGCAGCACAGATCAGTGAGATCAATATTTTGAACAATGTCGAGAGCTGCATTTTCTTGGAGTGTATCAAGGGGCATGGAGGAAAGTGTAATTGTGGAATCCCACCACATAAGCCACTATTTCCGTCAAGTGATATAGCAGTCTCATTTTGAAACACTCCCACAGTTGGGACTTCATCTTCGAAGCCATTGAAAGACAGGTTTAGATATACAAGGCTCTGCAGATTACCTAAAAATCGTGGAATTTTCCCAGAAAGGTTATTTTGGGAAAGGTCCAAATAGTAAAGACCTCTTAGAGCCATAAGTGCATTGGGTATATCTCCCGTAAGGTAGTTGCTCTCTAAGTGCAGACGTTCCAGTCTTACGCAGCTGCTTAAAGACTCTGGAACTAAACCTGATAATCTGTTGTGAGACAAGTCCAGTTCACCAAGATTTGTTAAAAAACTGACTTCTGATGGAATAAAACCTGTTAAGGAATTGTAGGATAGGTCAAAGGATATTGCGATGGAGGAAAGCATCAGAACTTCTCGAGCTATTGTGCCATTAAGGTTGTTGTATGAAATGTCAAGTGCTAGTAAATTACTCAAGTTGCCAAGACATGGAGGTACGTCACCGTATAACTCATTATTCCCAAGTAATAAATAGGTCAATGCAGTTAAGTTACCATATGAATACGGTATCTCACCAGTGAATCTGTTCCCTCCCAAATCAAGTTGACCGAGCATATAAAGTTCACCTATGCGAACAGGAATTGGACCATCAAGATTGTTAGAATAGAGATTGAGACTAGTGAGACCAGGGAGGTTACCGATGACAGGGGGAACGCTTCCATGAAAATTGTTCCCACCAAGAGATAAAAAACTAAGGTTACTGGAAAGATTGGCTATGGATTGTGGCAATAGGCCACTCAGTAGGTTACTAGAAAGATCAAGATAGGTAAGTGCAGTACAATTACTTAAAGTTTGGATGAAACCAAGATCCCCATCGAAATTGTTGGTTGATAGAAGAAGCGATTCTATTGCTGAAAACCTGCTAAAATCCACCAGCATTCTGCCTGTAAAATTATTTAAGCTCAAATACATCTCTTGAAGCGAAGACAGATTTGAGAACGAAACTGGAAGCTGTCCAGTAAAATGATTCTCTAACAAAGACAGTTGTTCCAATGCCAACGAGGAGCCTACCTCGAGAGGCATGGTTCCATGAAGTCGATTAGAACTCATCTCAAGAATTACCATAGTGGAAATATTGAACAAGCCAGGTGGAAGTCTACCAGTCAAGTTGTTAGAACCTAAATTTAGTAAATACAGTGAGTTAAGTTGAATTAGTGACTCTGGAATTTCGCCTTGCATTTGACAATCTGATAAAGATAGTACAATAAGACTAGTAAAATTTCCAATATAGTTCCAGAAAGATTGTTAGACGATAAGCCGAAATATTCAAGATTCACTAAAGTACTTAGTTCCCCAGGTATGATTCCAGTGAGATTGTTGTCTATCAAGTTAAGGTAGTAGATATTGATACAGTGTGACAGATTCCTTGTTATCCCCCCACTCAATGAATTGTTGCTGAACTCAACCCCTTCAAGACGTCTTAAACGACCAATTTCAGGTGGAATCTGGCCGTAAAAGCTGTTATTCTGCAGAATGATGTTTCGAAGGAATGAAAGATTACCTAAATGAGGCACAATGGATCCGGTGAGGCTCTGGGACGTGAGATCAATTTTTACAACTCTGTCTGGATGCCTGTTGCCGCAAAAGATGCCTTCCCAGCTACAGAAATTGACAGTTTCATTCCATGAGTTTAGAACTCCATGTGGATCATTATGTATGGCATTCTTGAAGGCAAGAAGTGCTTGAAAATCGGTTTCGTTATCCGAGCACTTGGCTGGGATAGAGGCACAATAGAAATATATGCATGAAAACAAAAGGATGCAGGGAGTACTGAAGCATAATCTTGACATCATTGTTCTTGGGTGCTACCAGGATTAGAGATATGTGTTTCTCAGTATTAGTGGCTTTTCACATGATGCCATTTATCTTGGAAATACTAGGATATATGATGATAGGATGCAAATCATATCTTCAAGTTCGAAGTTGTAGAGATGTGTGGACTCTAATCATCAATGTCAATTCTCTGACAGATGACTTGAGCAGAGCAGGCACCACATGTTTCTCCATCAACAATGAAAAACTGGACTTTATGACTTGATATGGACATAAATCAGCTTGACATGAGGATTTTTCTTCCTAAGTAACAGCAGAGAGCCATTTTTTTCCTGATGTCTTGTCCTTCCTAAGTAACAGCAGAGAGCCACTTTATGACTTGATATGGACATAAATCAGCTTGACATGAGGATTTTTCTTCCTAAGTAACAGCAGAGAGCCATTTTTTTCCTGATGTCTTGTCCTTTACAATTATCTAATCATAATAGTTCTGAAAATTGCTTTGTTAAAATACTCTCTTTACATTTGTTAATTGACAACGTATGAATTATTATGTTGCTTATCAATTATTTAATATCAATCAGCCATTTGGAGTTATATAAAAATTCCTCATTTTTGCAGATAGATATTATGAGTTTCTTTGGATATGCCCCTGTCTCCTTTACCATGCCTCTATGAGATATCCGAGGAGAATTACGATACGCCGATACTGTAGCCTCCTCGTCTATATTCATCCGAGGAGAACTTATAATGAAGGGATATGGTCCCGTCCCTTTACTACAACTACAAGAGAAACAGAACTTATTGGGACCTGCTAAAAAAAAACTTATTGGGACGGAAATATCGTCACAGATGTCGTCTCCTAAACCGCGTCGCCATAGGTTGATGGTGACAAATTAAAATTTCGTCCCAACAGTTCATAACTTATCGTCACAAAAAACATTGTCCTAAAAAAGAACAACTTACAGAGACGAATTTGTTGTCTCTATAAAGTTCAAATTTGTCACCAAAAAGTCAGTTTCGTCACCAAGACAAACTTTTTATACTGGTTATAGACACAAACAGATTTCCTGACAATAACCCTCACTTGTTTTCTTCCTCTGGAGACAACAAGAATTGTGACGATAGGTATGATTCCCAAAAAGATAAAAATCAATATATATCACATCAAAATAATTACACACCAGATTCATTAGCCAAAATAACACCCAAATATTCCATTTCTCACATTCTAAAGATACGGGTGTTGCGAGATCCGAACTCGCGGCCTCTCGCAAAATCGAGGATCAACCACCAGAAAATATCCATCCAAATGAACTAAAAGCTCCAATTAACAGTAAATTATCAAGTATCAACAACAAACTGAAATCAACCTAAAGCAGGACTTGAAGGAATCTGAAGAAACCAAACAGCAAATAAATATTCAGCATGTAAAAAGAAAACTGCAGCCCACAGACACTTGAAAAAAAAGCGAATATTAAGAATCAACCTAAAGCGGGAATTGAAGGAATCTGAAGAAGCCCATACCAGACAAGGCATCAAGAACACCAGTTGACAGCATAGTAAACTACAAAATAGATATTCTATAGATTAGTCCATTAGTCCTGACAAACCAATCAACACCAAATGAACATGAATTACACCACCACCCACATGAACATGAACTGGCCTACACATTACACAAATCTAATATTAATCCCTGCATTAAAAAAGATGCTCAGCAGAATTTTCAGTAATGCTGACCTTCACGTATAATGTAAGCTTGTTAGTTGGACTGAAATCCTCCATTGAGAAAGATGATCATGATAGGTTCTATACGGATGTTAATAGAATGTAAGCAGTTACCTGCCCATTGCATCATAAGTGCCTGCAAGATTACTGTATACGCCTAACATATGGTATGTTCCAGATTCCGCCTCTATCTCGAGCTTCTTCAATCATGCTCTACTGACCGGGTGTAGTGCCATACACTTTACGGCCTTTTGCAGCAACTGCAAGGCACGGCCAGGTTCGTTCATAGACTCAAGAATAACAGAAATGTCCACTAAACAACTCACAATCTCCTTTGGTGGACTTCCTGGTGCCTGCTAAGCATAAATGCGGAGGGCATTTTTAGCGTACGACTTTGCATCAATAAATTTTCCAATTATGGTGTAAAAATCAGCCTCGTCAAACTGCATAGCTTGCACATGAGCTTCAGCTAAGTACCTGCATAGATGAAAGTTTTCATTCATTGATACATATAAACACTGCTGATAAAAAAAAAACTTGGCAGAATATGAACTCGAAACTATACTCTTTCAGCATACTAAAGAACAAAGAAAAACATAATTATGAAAGGGAGTTTTAGGCCACAACAAGTACCCGCAAGTTTCTTTCAAGAACTAAGAGGGCAGGGAAACTTGAAAAGATGTTCCCTACATAGACATTAGATCTCAAGCAAACTTCAGCACTGTATATATATTTCTAACGAACTCCTCATCAAGTCATCATAGTCCTCAAGTTGGGCAGTTTTATCTTGAAAATGATTGAATGCTGCTCTTTCAGCATTTTTCACCTGATTATGCACCAATTATTTTCTGCACACGAAGGGAATGAATTCACACAAAACATGTGTGAGAATGCTGATGACTGCAGGAAAGCCTAAGCAATGCAGCTTCTCCACTTACAGCCTGTTCATCTTTGGCATGTTACATAGAACTGGTAATAGGCTCCTTCCATTCAGGTAAGCTATTTTTCTCTTCAGGAACTAAGAGAAAGGAAAAATAACTGTTAGTGAGTGTGTAGCCTTGCATCAAGTTCCACCAGTGTCAAAAAAAGGCTTGAGCCCTCTACTTGCACCGCAAACTTTATTTGAAGCACGGGATCTTTGACAAAAACATAATCACATGAACGTATTAGGAAAAAGAACACAAGTTGATCAACTAAAACCAGCTGGAGGCAGAACTGGACCAAGCATATATATATAATTATATATATATAAACTAGAGTATATTACAATATAATATCTTAAGATCAAACTAACAAACCAATTGGGTTTCAATGTCACACAGTTCAAAAAGCTTCTGCACTTTCATATGTTTTGCTTATCAAGCCGCTTATATGAAACATTTGGGCAATAGTTATATCAAATCCATCAAAGCTATACGGGAAAACAGAAGTACATATAACATCTAATTTAACAATTACCTGACTTGCGACCTTTTACCCTCTTACTCCCAGAATTTATATCCTGTCTAAGCATGTCATGGCTGGATGCTTCTGTATTATCAACAAGCTATAATGAGTCTGATTGGTCATCGCTTTGAACATTAATCAAGCCTGTTGCGATTCCTCAGATTCAAATGGCCTTTTACCGCACAAGTGATGAATCTCACCTCTACATTTCACACTCAGTTCATATTTGGAGAACTCAGAGTATTCGCCATCTGAAGGTTGTTCTGTATCACAGGAACACAACAAATTTGTAACAAAACCATTATAAACACAATACAACAAATGCACGATGCACACGCTATGACAAGATCTTAATTACAAATAAACTAGTAGTTCCACAACTTTGATTTCATGTTCTTCTAACCAATAAAAATATCATTTACAAAAGACCTGACCTCCAGTGCATGTTAATCTTTCAGCCAGAAATTTAAAGAGCACTTTGAATAAGAATTTCCGAAAGCTATGAAACGCAAAAAACCCGTCTACCGCTCCTTAGGTTTTGTAGGTTGGTGTAAAGAATTACAAACTTACTTCAGACACTTGACACTTCAAATCCAACATCAGTGTGTGAGCTTGACGCAGAGATCGCGGCAAAGACAGCTGTTGCACATAATGAAATGAATTACATTCAGGACCGAGTGAACTCTGAGGACAGATATATATTCTATATCACCTAGCGGAAAACCCACCTCTAATGTGTCTCTCTATCGCTGGCCTTTCATGATGATTAGGTGCATTAACAAATGCAATGTCCAACTCCTGTAAAACGAAAGCAAAAAAGCAAAATCAGCACCTTCATACAGGAAAGAATCCAACAGCCTATTTAATTTCTATTGATGGATTCAGTAACAAATAAAGGACAGACATAACTGCAAAGAATATGCATCTATGATTCCAATGTAAAAACACACTCTTGAAACATTCACATGGCCTTGGATTTGGTTGTGAGTTAAGTTGCTGCAATTGCAAAGAGATGGTGCATATCAACTTAGATAAACTTACTGTCACAGGGAACAAGGTTAAGAAAAGATTGCAAGTGTATTATAAGAGAGGATGCTTAACAAGTTTGGTACTAAGTGAATGTAACATCTTGTAATATTATAAAGCTAATTTATTACCACAACATCACTGAGCTTACAACAGAAATTGGAAGCTCATTTGTTTGATAAGTTATCTTATTTACATGAATCAACAAATATACTACACATACTTTACTCCTAAAATGAAAGCAACATGGACATATCCAAATCTCACTTATGACAGGAAGATCCATTTCAAGACCAACATACTCTAGTAACACATATTGTAACACATTTGGATCAGTAAGAGCTATAAAAGCAAGAGGTAACTTATTATTATCTGTGTCCTATTTCCAGCAAACAAAAGAGTTGAACTGGCTTTGCTACAACTGTTTCTTCATAAATTCCTCAAAATCAAAGCGATAATTAATAGTATTATCAATAGGAGATTAGTAGTGGTCCAACTTACCTGTAATCGCAATATCAATGAATATCCCCATCACTTCCCTCTTTGTCGCATAACAAAATCCTCCTGAAAGCCTCCATATCATCTGAACAACCAGTGATCATTAGTAAGAAACAAGTTATTACCAGTGATTTCCTATTGTATGCTAACTTATTATATGCAGTAGGGAACTAATTAAATAAGCTGCATACATCAAAAGAAAGTTCAGAGGTCAGATTTATGAGACATGTCAACAAAATTCTGCTCTTAATTAGTATAGATTTCAGATCAATTAAAAGTAAAACATATTCAGCTCACTAAACAAACCTGCTCTTAAAATGAAATATTCATTCTCAAAATAGATTTTTTTTTTTTTTAAAAAAAACCAAGTTGTTTGCCTCAACAAATGGGAACAAATAAAAAAGCATCAAGATCATCATTAAAGTTCAGCATGTTCCACTAGTTCCCCTGTTCATCAACCCAGAGCAAAACTTATAGTATATGTTGAACACGCGTAGTATCAAACACATATTGTCAATTTAAGGAAGGAGTTGAGAGAGTTAACACCAGGTCATCAATGTAATTGACCCCTGAAAACAGATACCAACAAGTTCCCCAAACAACGAACCAAAATCAAGAACACTTGTACACTCTTAAAATCAGCCTCATACGAAATTTAAAAAAGTGAAAAACATACCAGCACAGTCTTACCTCAAGTAGAGAGCCAAGTAAACATACCAGCACACTTGTGCACTTTTCTGTCTTAAGTAGCAAGACACACATGTTTCATTAGCAAAGGATGATACTAAACATATATCAATGTGAAATCTAAGAGATTAGTGCAGACTTATTATGATTTATGAGGGGTATTCGAGGTTAAGTTTCTGACATATTTTACAGTAAAACATAAGAAAAAGATAACATAAAGACAGTTGTTCTTACAAACACATGTTTACTTAGAATTAGATGTTAAAATGTGCATCAGATATTAGATCCATGTAAGATTAAACATTGAAAACATGGAACCTAGCTAGAAGATTTCAGGATGCATGCTCACCAATTTGACCAGTTTTGGGCTTCCAAATGACTTCAACACATGCTTCAAGCAATGCTGATTTGACCACGTGAATGGCACCAAGAGCTGCAAGGTTTCTTACTTCCTGGTTTCACTGCAACATCATTAACAAAGACTATTTCTTACATATAAGAGTAGAGAATGAGTGATAGCACTTTTCCTAGTCATCATGTCACAATATATATGGTACAAACTGAGTTTATTCCAAATTTGTACTAATTTAAAATTTGATGAGTCTTTTTTTATTTTGACAATTTTCTAACTTGTAGCTATAGTATTGATTTCTAGTGACAAATTAAATTTGTCTCATGAATTTGTCACATGAAACAACAACTTTTTTTTGTAGTGCTTATACTTGACCTCATATGAGGTCCGAGGAAAACCTTCCGACCTTGAACTAATTATGATATGGTATAAGCTTAGTCACATGGACCTAGAGATTAGTCACGAGGAGCAAGGAGCAACAACGGGAGTACAATTTGTAAAAAAAATATATATATAAATAACATTCTTAGCGAAAAATATATAGTACACAGCCAATATTGAAAGTATTCAAATTCCAACTATATAAGAGTATAGAATATCAAAAATATACAAAGTCAGCAACAAAACAAAGAAATAAACCTGCCAAATGATCATGTACATTAACAACGTACCAAATTCTAGAACACTAAACATACCAAATTCTAGAACATGTTCAGTTCCGGCCTACTGAAAACACTGGTATCCTCATCCTCCAGCTCCGGATAAACAGCAACCAACGCATCCTGAGAACCAATATAAAGCGAATTGTATATCTTCCAATACACTTCTCGAACCTTCCTAGCCGGATGAAACAGTCCTTGCAGACAGTAGTTCAGTATCACGGCAGCCCCCAAGACAACCCGCATTGCTTCAATGGCTTCCATCACTGCATTAACAACATGTGGTGATGTCTCAAATATGTTCGGCCAGATACAATTCAGCAAATGAACTAAAGCATCCTCACATCCCTGACCAGCAACACCCAAAGCCATGTGTTTGATTGCAGAAGCAGCAGTTTACCTGTGAACCAAATCCCGATCCATGAGAGCATCTTCTAGAAGCGGAGTTACAGCGTATATGTAGCATCTGCCCATCTCACCAATGTACTCAAACAGGAAAGAAAGAGACTTGAGGACACCATTCTGAACATTCAGTTTAGGAACACGATACTCGTTCATCAAACTAGGTAAAACAGTATGAGGCTCGCAAGTTTCTGCAACGATTGCTATAGCAACAGTAGTGCAGACACGATTTCTTGAGGTCCAACAGCTCTTGCAATATAGCCAAAAGCGTTCACAGTTGCTCTCCGGATACCCTTTTTTGGAGCCTTGAGCATTTCCAGGAGCTCAAAACATAGCCTCATCCACTCCTTTGCAGGAACAGACTCTGCTGCACGATCTGCAATTCTTCCAACTAGATCGATACAGTTTTCCTGGACCTTCTCATGGCGATTTTTCAATATAGGAGCGAGCCGAGGGAGTAGTTCCTTAATAGGAGGAGTCATCTTGGTCATACCAATGACACTGGCAATAGACTTAAGAGCACTTAATATTGAACCCAACACTTCCGGGTATTCCTCACCGAAATTCTCATAAAGTACAACACCAAGATGGCCCAACAACGGTTCTTCCCCACACTGTTTCATAACCACAGAAATCCTAGAAATAAGATCGGCTGATTGCTGTCTCACCCGTGGACTGCTGTTCATAAGTCTCCATTTGATGGTACCACATATCTGGGGCAGATATGGCTTCACTCTCAGGCCGAGTGAGTTCACAACAACACCAAACCCATTAAGCATAATATTAGCATCATCACTAGTCTGCTCCTGGAACGCATAGAGGATCCCGTCAATCAATAGCTCCTCCAAACGAGGATCGATATCAGATGCTCCCAAATTTGTGACCACTTTATCAATCGTCTCCACAACCATCCGCCTATAGGGCTCACTTTCGTCTTTCAGCTCTTCAACAAGTCTGCCCAAGATGTCCAGAACCCCCACTCTGTTGGCCATCTCCACTGTAGTTTCCACAAGTTGCTTATAACTTCTCTTGTCCAAGGCCATCCTTCTAACCCAGAAATTACGAAAAAACTTTGGAAGGATATCACTTCTGATATAATCTGGCTCCACACCTGCAGAACTCACACATTGCTTCACCACTTTCATCACAATCTTTTTCATTTCTTCATCCGGTGACTGGAACTCACGGATAATAACCAACATAACTTCCTTGGTAAAGTCTCGGGCATCAACGGCATCCAGAAGTGGTATGATGAAACCAATAGCCTTCAAGAAGGCAGCCAAGACTTTCCCGCGTTGGGTCCGGCTACCATTCCATAAAGGCCTCAAAACTGAGTCAAAGTTCTCACACCCATATGGTGCAGCTGCCTCAGCAAGTGAGGCCAACGACAGAGCTGTGATTGTCCTGACCTTCTGATTTTCATCGTTCAGACCGTGTCCAATAATCTCAATAAGTGACCTCAGATGTGGAAGAACAGCGCATCCAATTAAAATTGCTATCTGCTGCACAGTCTTGATACCTGTGTGACGAGCTTGCCAAGATTTCTTACTTTGACATACAGCTTTCAGAAACGGCAGTATTGCAGGGATCCCATGCAACGACACTAAAAGCTCTAGCTGTGGTGTTCCTGACATATTCATCAGTGTTATCGATATCAGGACGCATAGCAGCAATGATAGTTGCCAATCCAGCTGCCTTACTAAGATTAGAGATGATTTCTCTACCTTCAACACGTGCATAGAAATCCTCATCGATCAACAGAGGCTCAATAACCACCAAAATCTTGTGCACATATGGACGAACAAGTTCATCGAGCTTATACATTATCCTATCAATAACTTTGACCAACAAGTGCCTTTCTTGGTCTTCCAAAGTAGGCTGCATGAGGAGTGGCAGGATTTGGTTAAACAACGGCCCCGCACCAAATTCCCTTGCCTTATCAGTCAGCTGCCTCAACGCAGTTTTCCTCTGGGGAGGAGTGCCATTCTTGACCTTTAGAAGAAGCTTCATAATCCTCCGCTCTTTTAGAGCTTCTGGCGATAGTTCATTTTCATCTTCGTCCTTCAGCAAGGGACCAAAGTACTGGTAGTCCTCTTGCTTCAAGAAAGGCAAACCACCTGGCATCTCAGGAGCAATACCAAAATTCTGGACCCTATCTTCTTGTGGGATACTATAAAGAGGCGTTCCCATCGGAGTGGGCGTAGCCATCAGCTTTCTAGCTGGCGTTCTAATAGGCTTATAAGAAGCAGGCGGTTCCAAAATCTTGTAACCTTGTTGAGGAAACACATCATCAAGTTCCTCATCACTCAAAGGCCTATTCCGTTCCCCAATCTCCTTCTCCCGCCTTTGCAAATTGTATTGCTCTGGAGTCATCATTACATTCAACGAATTTGGCGTTGGGGTTACCATGTCAAGAGCCCCCATTGGTGTTGCACTTCCCATAGCAAGACCCTCCATCGGTGTCGCACTTCCCATAGCTACCGGAGTTTGATCCCATCTCGACCTCTGCCTCTTCGGAGTTGGAGTAGCTAGAGTACCCTTTGGGGTAGGCTCCCAAGCCATAGCATCTGAATCGTTCAGTCGCCCAGGAGTCGGTGTTTCATCCCATCTATTCGACCTAATCCTCCCGGGTGTCAACTCCCAATCAGAACTTGGCTTGGTCTTCTTGCCACCTTCATGATCATCCCATCTATTCTTCCTCTTCTTGGGTTTCTCATCTTCAGAAATCGTCCTCTTGGTAATATCCCTCTTAACATCCTGCTCCTTCTTCTTCAAGGCTTCCTCCCTCATAACATCAGCATACGTCCTGACATCAATTCCAGGCGTCTTGTCCATGAACGGGTCAACACGTTCCGGAGATAAAATCCTGTCCAACCTCCTGCTCTTGTAGTCATCCATAATCCGACCAATCTTATTAGATACTGTCACGTCTCCGCTTGTGGACGACTCCTCCAAGAACTTCTTTGGAGCGGTGAGTGACTGCATCTTCAGAACAGTCTCATTCTCCGTCTCGAAACTGTCATCGTTCACCGGAATTGACTGCACGCAACCTTCAAACTTGTCATCAGTGTAAAAATCCTTGTCGAAGGTAAGAGTGGTAAAAAGGTGTTTGTTCATCTGTTTCCTCTCCTCCTGGAGAATCTGAAGCTCTTTGTCAGCATCCATTATTCTGCAATTAGGGCAAGAATCAAGATCAAATTAGCAGTCAAGAATTCAAGGTGAGGGAGAAAATATGAAATCGATGATGTAATTCTTCTTAGTAATAGATTGAAAGATTGAATGTATGATCCATATATATAGTGACAGAAATCGAAGAATAGGGATGATTATCGAAGTCGGTTAGTATTAGTAGAGCATTCAGATCAGCTCACCCAAAATGGATTTTGTACCTAAATATTGTCATAAAAATCGTGAAAATCGAAGTCGGTTAGTATTAGTAGAGCATTCAGATCAGCTCACCCAAAATGGATTTTGTACCTAAATATTGTCATAAAAATCGTGAAAAAATGCAGTGCAGCACATTCCCTAAATTTGATGAGCCCGCAGGAAAAATTTAGGGAATTCTTTCCACATGCCAATATTTAAGGATCCCCTAAAAAATTTCCTGTGTACTTTTTCCAAACCGATTTATTATTTTTGAATTTTATGTATAAAATAGGGAATCTGATTTTATTTCATTATTGAATACGCGTGGAAAATTTTATAGGGAGAGGGTTAGGGGAAGTTTTAGGTGATATTTTATAAGGAAACTGATGTGAATGCTCTTATGCGGAGTTCTCCTAATTTAAACTGGTGACAACGGTCCAATTCCAAATATATATGGGGATTGTTGTTTTTTAACAGATAAAATTATGAAGTAGTGGTAATTTCAAATCTTTATTTGTGATACATAAAAAAACATTTTACAAAATAGTGAAAAATATTTTTCAGATTAGTGATATATCTAAATTTAATAAATTTCTATAAAACAAACTTTCCTTATTTTACTCCTAATTCAAAACTAACGTAATCTTTACTAATATTTTCAAACTTATACACATACAAAGCATCATCATATTTCCAGAAACCTCCCGTCAAATGAAAAAGTATTTCTACTACTTGATGTTGCTTGAATAAAAGAGAATTGATACTTGTTTGTATAGTGATGCTTGTTATAACCATACAACTTTAATAAAGGTTTTGCTCCTTATTACTAGTATATTGATGCTTGAACATTGTGAATGATTCTTGTCATAACCATGGAACATAATCAGTATATTGACATTATTCAACTTGTTAGTGATGATTGTTAATAATAGTTATTCCCCTGATTACTAGTAAATTGATGCTTGGAAATCGTTGTGCACGCATCACACAATAGTGATGCATGACCAGAAATTGATGATGCTTGAACGAAGGATGGAGCGGTGATTGAGTTTTTCTTTTTCCGATTAACAGAGCAGGGCGGAGATAAAAATGTGTTTTTAACCTGAATATTATTGTTGCTTGGGTAATTCAGATGTCTATTACTATTTAATAAGAAAAGAGGTATAGGTAGTTTTTTTTAAGATAACAGATAATAATAATAATAATAATAATAATAATAATAATAATAATAATAATAATAATAATAATAAAGGTCTACAAGGTCCTTATGCATTGCAAATACGAGTACGCAAATGCACTTGGGAATTGTCTCGGTGCAGAACAAAAGAAAGCCACACAGGGCAAATATCATAGACAACTAAACTAGGGCGAATAGTTAAGTTCGGAAGATTGTTAACAAAAGCTTCTCCAAAAGATTCTCGGCTGGATTGATCTTCAAATTCGTATCCACTTCCCAGCTTTGACAAAAGGTCGGCAACTTGGTTCGCTTCTCTATACACATGAGTGAGCAAAAGTTGTGGTATTCTTGCTAGTATTTGCCTAATTTCCCGAACCAGATGTTGATGCATCCATATGGGATCCGCTTGCCTGGAGAAAATGGAAAACACATACATAGAATCAGTTTGAAATTCCACAGAGTCGAAATTCAGTTGAGAAACAAGGATGATAGCCTTTTTGAAAGCTTGAAGTTCAGCCAGGTTATTATCACAAACACCTAGGTAAGCATAAGCAGCTCTACAAAACTTACCATCCTTATCTCTAATACAAATTCCAATACCTGCATGTCCGGGTGAACCAAGAGCCGATCCATCAAAATTGACTGAAACCCTAAAGGAACTTGAAGGTTTCCATTTACATTCAGTAATTTTGAAAGTTTGAGATTTAGGGGGAAAGAGTAATTGTAAATCTTGTTTAGTCTTGAAAAACATGGCATGAAAAGCATTTTGATTAATATCTTTGTGATTAAAAACATGTTGATTCCGAAATCTCCAAATAAGCCAACTAAACAAAGCAAAGTTGATTTGAAATTGATCATTTGTAGCTGCACTAAACAGGACAGAACCAAATTGGGGATCATTTTGGAAATCATGAAAATTATTAGAGAGTTGCCAGCGCAGGATTTGAAACTTAGAGCAATGGAAAACCAGGTGATTAAGGGTTTCAATCTCATTTTGACACAAAGGGCACATTGGGGAATGTTGATCCTGGAATTTATGAATCCTAGCATTAGTAGGAAGTCTATCATGAAGAGCCAGCCAAAGGAACATACGAATGCGAGGAAAAACATGCAATCTCCAGAGTCTCAACCATGGCCAATAAGCACAAGAAGATTCATCCTGATTAAGTTTGTTATAGGCCGTTTTAATAGAGAAAATACCAGATTTATCATGAGGCCAAATGAGCTGATCCTTATGACAATGGTCACCTAACACATAAGTTTGGAGCTGAAGAACCAAATCAGAAGGTAAAACCCTATACAACTTATCAAGATCCCACACGGGGTTAAAAAGGAACTCACAGGAACAAACACATCATGAGCTTGAGTGCTAAACTCTTTTAATTTAAAGTTACCAAACCAAAGATCATTCCAAAAATCGACATCATCCCCGGAGTTGATACGAAAACCCGTAAGTTTACGAAAAAGAGGAATAGTTTTAGCCACATTCTTCCAAAGCCAACTTAGTATTAGTAGAGGGCATGACATTCGAAATAACATCATTGGGGTAATACTTAAGCTTGCAAACCCTAGCCCAAAGAGAATTAGTATAATAAAGGTTCCAACAACGCTTAAGTTGATAGGCCATGTTTAAAATGGTCAAATCCCGGATACCTAACCCTCCAAACCTTTTGGACTTAGTAATAGTACCCCATTTAACCTTAGGAGCAATACGAGTAGAAGGAGAAGTGTTCCAAAGAAATCTACGTTGAATAGACATAATATCATGGTTAATAAGAGCAGGTAACCGAGCAATAGCCATAGTATAAGCTGGGATAGCACTAGTAACAGATTTAATAAGAAGTTCCCGCCCAGCATAAGACAAAAATTTATTATACCATTTATTAATGTGATTATTTATTTTTTCAACAATGTGAGCAAAAAGGTCATACTTCCTTTGCCCAAATAAAAAAGGAATGTCAAGGTACTTATATTTTCGATGATTAGGAGTAACCCCTAAGCTATGAGTAATATCTTGTTTAACATGAATAGGGGTATTCGGGGAAAGATTATCCGGGATTTTTGCCAGCATATGGATTGACCAGCCGCACTAGCATAATTATTAAGGAGACGATGGAGATTACTAACCGATTTTTGATTAGCTTTACAAAAAAGAAGGCAATCATCAGCAAAACTAATAATGGGAATATGAAAGGCATTAGAACTAGGTTTGAGACCATCAATGTCACAAGCATTAACCATAGCCCAAAGTTTGTTTATAAATATGTCTTGGCAAAGAATGAAAAGATACGGAGATATAGGATCTTCTTGCCGAAGACCCCTAGTAGTTTCCACGAAGTAGACACAATTTTAGGTATAGGTAGTTATTACACCAAAGAGTGGTTACCATAAAATTAGGGGAAAAGAAAAAAATAGTAGAAAGATTGAGATGTAAATGTTCATAATTATTTACTAAAATTAGACATTCAAATTAAATCAACTTTATTTTAAGTAATACTAAATCAAATAAACTATAATTTGCATTGATACGTAATGAAAATATAATATTATCACTTATATGTGAAAAACGGCGTGTCAAGAATATAATTTTATATATCAAATTACATTACAATAAATTACAATAAGTTATGATGGTAAATTATTCACGCGGGAACGGCGTGTCAGCGTTACTAGTTTGTTAATATGTTTACTATATTAATGTTTGCTAGAGATTTTCTGGTTGACTAGTTAAACTAGATAAGATACATTTACTATATTTAAGAAGGGTATTGTTGTCAGTTCATATATAGGTATTATTTCATAAGAAAGATTTTACATATCACTAAAGAGTAAGAATTATCTAAGAAATACACTAATTCATAATTTTCCCTTTTTAAAAATATTTTTTCTAAACCCTATACATATGTGTCACGATATGGGGTTGAGGGTAATGTCGTACTTACACCGTCCCACTTGAAACTTTCCATTTGCTGCGGTTTTTTCCGAATGCAAATAAATTCTAACTTTCGCCGAATAAAAAATATACAAAAATTATATTAATATAGTATAACAATTGCAATATTTGATTATATTTTTTTTTATAATTTTTCTCCAACGTTGTTTTGAAGTAATTTATAACCGAAAAGAAGTCAACGAAATTCTTAGTGTTATCTCTTCGCGCAACTTGTTCATTGCTTCTTTTCTCAACTCGTTCAATAAATCATTATACAAAAACTTAGAAAAGACCACATATAAGTGGTTTTTTAGAAAAGTCCACATTTAATTGTTAAAAATAACTAAAATCTAGTTTGTCATTTAGAAAACACGGTCCGGGTCGGATAGTGGCGAACCCGGGTTCAATTTTCCGGATCTAGTATAAAACATGTTTTTCCAGCCTTTTTCATTGTTTTCACATTATTTCAACCGTTCTTTTTCTTTTCTTCCAATCTTCTCTCTATGAAACCTAATTTCCAGATCTGATTTTTGATTTCACTCAAATTTGTTGCATAATTCAGGAAAACAAGTTGCATAATCGTGTTCTTCACAACAACCGCTCCACACACATACGTTCTTTGCTTGATTTTGTTATGGATTAAGAGATCCGTGGTGGTGCCCAAACTGAGCCCATTCAAGCCAAGCCTGGCCGATTATCCGCATCGGTATATATATATCTTCCTCGTTGGTAACTCTTTACGAGTCAGGTACATGATTCATCCACTATTGATTTGATTGTTGACTACTTGAATTACCTTGATTTGATGCCTTTTGATGCAATTTGCAGCGTATTTTGTTGTTAGTATTAGGTGAAGAACAACAATTCGTTAGTGATATTTTGCTATTAGTATTATGCTGTTAGTACCTATGTCTCAGAGAAGGCACCAATTATGCTGTTAGTATTAGTTGTTTGCTTGCCATTTTAAAATATTTTGATTTGTTAATAGATTGTTTCGTGTGATAGGTTAACATATGTTTTATATTGTATATTTGGGTGCAGGAATTGTTGATGTTTGGATATTAATGGATGATGTTATGTGTTAAATTACTAATGTTATAGGTTAACATATGTTTTGTATTTTATCGGTTTTCTAGTTCGAATTGTTAATAGTTTACTTGTCAATGTTTTGTATTGTAATTGTCGATTTTTGAATATTAATAGGTGATGTTATTTGTCAAATTGGTGATGTTTATCTTGAAACGAAATTTACTGATGTTTTTTTTATTCGAATTGCTTAGTTTCAGGACTGAATTAGTGATGTTATCTAGATTTTTTTATTATTTTCAATTATTTTTGTGAGTTTTTATAGTTATGTTGCTTTTTTTTTTGGGTTTGGTTGGGTTATAAGTGGTGTTAGTGTGGTTATTGATGATGTTACCCTAATATTAAGTTATGATAGG
>JAYMSL010000664.1:0-21922 GCA_036897195.1 Plantago coronopus
AGCGGATTTAGGGAAAATATGTATGTCGTACGCATACGCCTAAATACGTTTGGAAAACGTATTCAGTGTATTTCCTGGATAAAATTACTATTTTTTAGACTTTATACTTTATCTTTTTGGATATACTTAATTTTTAAAGAGACTTTTCTTATCTGATTCAACATAAATATTACTATAGAATTATTTGATATAAAAATTTAATAAGTTTCATAACATCAAAAGATATATATTAGATACTAGTAAATATGCACGCGGTACTCGCGTGCAAAACATAAAAAGTGAGTATTGTAAATTTGTAAGTGTTAGAATATCTAACCATGTAACAATAATTCCTCATACACTTGTGAGTGAGCATGCAGAATTGCAGTAACAAATTTCAATAAAGAAGTGACAAATAATATATACCAACCGGAAAATAAGAGCTTGATGCAATTAAATAATTACTGAGGGACTGTGAGGTTGAGAGTAGCAATTCTTGTACATCAACAAACAATGGCGAGATGTTGTATATATATATTTACACATTAAATAATGAAAGGTCTAAAAAAGTTTATCATGCAAGTGCACGAAATCTTCTAACCAACTACGTACAATGAATGTCGAGAATTTGAGGTAGATAAAGAGTATGAGTTTCTCATTGTGCATGTATTTAGTAATTTATGAATGTGAAAGTCTTTTTAGTGTCCAAGAAGATTAATTGAATTTATATCTTATCAATTAATTCAATCTTTCAATTTTTATTTTTTTAGAGGGATAATATAGGTAATACAAATTTTGGAGTGCATCCAAGTTAGCTCACCTCTTTTTTTAATAGAAGTAAGTATAGATAATAGTTTATACAAAAAAATTGAGAGAGATAACTTATTTGTGGACTTTTCAAAAAGATCACCTGATGATGTGATTGGTACTGTGAAAACAAAGGTGGATGCTGCTATTAATCGGGGGCTCTCTCGGACATACACGTCTGATGAGGTAAAATCTGCCCTATTTGATATGTTTCCTACTAAATCATCTGGACCTGATGGTTTACCTGCATTATTTTACCAAAAATTCTGGCATATTGTTGGTATTAATGTGATACAATGTATTCTTGCTTTCCTGAATGACCATGTGCTGGAACCTAAATTGAACTATACTCATATTGTGCTTATCCGGAAATGCCAAGCACCAGAGTTAATTACCCAGTTTCGACCCATTAGCCTGAGTAATGTTATTTTTAAAATTGGCTCGAAGGCCATTACCAACAGACTTAAGCCACATATGAACAAAATCATAGCCGAAATCCAGTCAGCCTTTGTCCCTGGTAGGTTGATTACTGACAATGTACTGGTATCCTATGAGGTCAATCACTATTTAAAACGAAAAGTTAAGGGTAAAGTCAGTCATATGGCCTTAAAACTGGATATGAGCAAGACTTATGACCGAGTCGAATGGTCTTTCCTGGAATGTGTGTTACAGAAATTAGGATTTGAGCAGTCTTTTATTCAATTAGTAATGCTCTGTGTGCGTACCGTTTCTTACTCAGATTAAACGGTGAAACCTTTGGAAACTTTCAGCCTAAGAGAGGGATAAGACAAGGGGACCCTCTATCCCCTTACTTATTTTTATTTTGTACGGAAGCTTTTAGTTCTCTTATTCTGGATTCTGAAGAGAGGGAGGTGTTACAGGGGATCTCCGTTAGCCCTGAGGCACCGGGATCTCACATCTCTTGTTCGCGGATGACACCTTGATTTTCTGTGATGCTAGTAGAGAGGCTGCTATAGAAATTGCATCAATCCTGCAGCGATATAGTGTAGCGTCGGGCCAGGTGATTAACTTTGATAAGTCTACTGTAGTTTTTAGCAGAAATACGGGGGATGATCGGATGAGAGAGTTGAGGAAGTGAGACATTATCTACCTGTGAGAGTAGTTGATAAACATGATAAGTATCTAGGGTTGCCTACGAAAATGGGTAGATCGAAAAGAGAAATATTTAGTTGCTTATGAGAAAGGGTCTGGGCTAAAACTGAAGGGTTTGGTGAAAAATATTTATCCCAAGCATGAAAGGAAGTCTTGATTAAAGCAGTACTTCAAGCTATCCATACTTATGTTATGAGCTGTTTTAAAATTCCTGAATACCTTATTCATGAAATTGAGTCAGTTATTGCTAGGTTTTGGTGGGGTAATGGGACTTCTGATAAAATTCATTGGATTAACTGGGATAGCCTGTGTGATAGTAAGAGAGATGGAGGTATAGGATTTCGAGACTTGAGCTCTTTCAATAGTGCTCTCTTGGGGAGCAAATTTGGCGAGTAATTGATAATCCGAACTCCCTCTTGAGTCGTGTCCTCAAATGTAAATACTTC
Source organism: Plantago coronopus (assembly GCA_036897195.1). Taxonomy (NCBI): domain Eukaryota; kingdom Viridiplantae; phylum Streptophyta; class Magnoliopsida; order Lamiales; family Plantaginaceae; genus Plantago; species Plantago coronopus. The sequence goes on from JAYMSL010000664.1 coordinate 2,346, forward strand.
CCTGATTGTGATATATTGGAAGCTAAGCCCCACTACGCCCCTTCCTTCACGTGGCGCAGTATATATGGTACCTTAGAACTGGTTAGAGCAGGCATCAGGTGGAGAATTGGTGATGGGAGTAAAGTCAGCATTTGGGAGGATAATTGGTTACCTAGGGACTTGTATATGAAACCATTTACTCCGGATTTATACCAACTAGGACCTGCAGCTGTGGAAAATCTTATCACAGAAGAGGGTACATGGAATAGCCAACTTTTGGAGACTCTTTTCTGGGATAATGATGTGGAGTCCATTCTCCCCATTCCTCTCTCTACTCGAATCTCTGAAGATAGACGAGTCTGGCACCCACACAAGAAAGGCTTTACACAGTGAGCACAGCCTACCATCTCGCGCGGACTCTGAAGAAGAGAAGAACGATGGCGCAGAATGCTTCTAGCAGCAACCCACCGAACCCGTTTAATTGGCAGATCATCTGGGCCGCTAATATTCCTAACAAAATAAAAGTATTCGCATGGAAGATGATTAAGAGTGCATTACCTGTTGCGTATAATCTGATGCGACGGAATATATGATGTGATAATACTTGTATAATCTGCAAAGCTGCCCCAGAAACTGTGTTACATGCATTTAGAGATTGCCCATTTGCTAGACTCATCTGGGCTGTTTCTGATCTACCTGGAATTATGGTTTCTAATACTGATCCTGATATATATATGTGGATTACTTCTGTGAAGCAGGTTCTCTCGACAGACCAATTTGCGAAGTTTCTGTGCACTTGTTGGTCTATGTGGTTCAATCGAAACCAGGTGGTACACGGACAGCAAGCTCAAGAAGCTGTTGATATTGCTAGTTTTGCAGCAGGATACTTGCAGCGGTTTCTCGAGGCACGAATCCAGTTCCACCATCCGCGACCTCCTGAACGTGTCGAACGATGGATTCCTCCTACAGGTAACACTATTAAGGTGAACTTTGATGGCTCTTTCTCATGCCGAGACAAACGAGCTGCTGCGGGGGTAATTGCACGAGACCACAGCGGACAGGTGGTGTACTGGGTGCAGAAACGACTCCAGGGAGCCCAGGGTGCTGAGATTGCGAAAAGCTGGGCAGCCGTAGAGGCCGTGCGACTGGCAGCGCGCATGAGATGGCAGGATGTAGCCATTGAAGGGGACTGTGCTAGTGTTATCCGTAGCCTACAGTCATCTGAATTTAATTTATCTAGTTCTGGTATTATTTTGGACGAAATTCGGTTAGACTCTTCGTTATTTTCTAGTCTTACTTTCCATTTGATTTCTCGTAAAGCAAACACCTTGGCACACTTTATGGCCCAGGATGTTTGTGAAGACAATGAAGGAGTTGTGCTTCCAGCCAACGCCCCTTCGATATGATTTTGTACCTTGGTTTTGATTTGATTGAATGAAGGAATGATGAATTTTCCCCTAAAAAATAAAAAAAGACCACCTGATGGCATCATATATGCAATGTTATCAATACAATGTCCAGTGTTACTAATATTACTAATATGATAATATTTCGCATATTATGATGCGATCAGGTGGTCTTTTTGAAAATTCTGATCTCTCCAAATTTTTCACGTATTTTTTACTTATTCATATTCGTAGTTAATACTTGATGTGAATCTAGACGCTAGTCAATTCATCTAGAAATGTAGACCTTATTGTTAAATTAACTAATGTGTTTAATGACTACACTATTTGCATGTTTTAAAGCATGGTGGTAAATTGTAGTTATAGCTCTATATATGTGTTTAAGGGAGAGGTTAAACCAAAATCAATCGTCAACGTGGACTGATCCTTGTGTTTGTCCTCCCTCCTCCTTCTCACTTTCACCATCTCATCAAGCACCTCCCAAGAAGAATTTCTCATTCGCCAACAATCATTTCACCTAATTCTACTTCACAATCAATTCACTATTCCCCCTTCTCATTATTTCAATAATCCAAACTATTTCTCACTCTATCTCTTCTCCCATTTCCCCAGATTCGAATCCCCCAGGTATGTATGTTGCTTATTCCTTATTTCAACGGTTGTTTCCTTTCCACCCTTTTCTTCATTTTTCTTGTAGTTACCGATTGGTTTACCTAATCCCTTATTCTTCACCTAACCACTTTCTTTGTGTATTTCATCTCAATCGTGGGCTTCTTTTTTCTTTTTTCAAATAGACAAAGGATGGCTGAAGCGTCTGATCAATCCACTAGCATCTGCAGCCACTGGTAATTTGTTAATTATGTCGTGTTTTTTGTGTATTGGTGTTTTATGTGAATGTTTAGGGCACGCAATTTAAGTGAATAGGAGCTGAACGTGATTGATTGAGTGTCGGATTGCTTTCTTTGTTGGATCTAATGCGATATGGCTTGATTGTGTTGTGTTTATAAATATGCTAAGCTAGCGAAAATTCGGGTTGTGATGATATGGGGGGTGTGTGCTTCGATTGCTGGATTTTATGGGTTTCTGCCATAGGCTTGAATTTTGGAGTATAAAGTGTACGTGTGATGGTTCTTGGTGAATATTGTAGCTGATGATACCTTTTCTTGATGTGATGGGTTGAATATCTGTTTAGATTTTCTAGACTTCTACAATATGCTTAAGCTTCTTCCGCACTAAAAGTTACAACACGTAAAGCACCATGCAGTTGTGCCGTGCATGGTAGCATAGAAAAACCCCTGAGATAGAGATACTAAGATTACTGCTCCTCAGATATACTTCCTCATATATATACTTCCTCATATGACTATGAGAGGTAACTTGATGGTCATTTTGCAATGTAAGGAACTGAAATAATCTGGGTTCATTGCTGTGCTCCCCTTCCAATTTTCGTTGGCATATGTTTGTTTCCACAAACTGTTTCTGCGTGTGAAGTGCTGTTTAAGTGTGTATTTATTCTGAAATACTGCCTTCATTGAATTAAATAGGCTAAATCAGCTTTTGTCTTTAATTGACGTCTTCATTTGCATAGAGAAATAAATACTCGATCATGGTGTGCCTATTAGAGCTTTACACCCAACTAAGGTTAACTGTAATACTCTTTATCACGGAACTGAACTGCATGCAGCCTTCCTGTCCACAGGCACCAAATTTAATCTAATCTAATCATACAGACTGTGTGTATGCGCGCGCACACATACTGGTGTACATGTGTCTATATCTTCCTATATTAACTTGTACCAGATCGAGTATTTATTTCTCTATGCAAAACTTTTAATGAACATGTATAAGGTATGATAGTAAATGCCAAGAATCCTGTGTGTTGCATTTCGGTAGCTGAGTATGGTATTTGAATTTGAAGTGTGCATCTTTATCTGGCAATTATCTTGTATCATCACCTAGCTAGTCGCTGCCGCCACTGGTACATATTATGATTTTGCTCTCCTGACTTGTCTGCCTCAACATTCTAGAACTTTCCTGATTCATTTACTTGCATTGCAGTGACAGAGCCATTCCTTCCTCCAATATAGACTTGCATTTTGCACACTGCTCCCGGAATCTGGCAAAATGTAAAGTATGCGGGGATATGGTTCCAAAGAAATTTGCAGATGAACACTACCTAAGCACTCATGCTCCGGTAGGAAATTTATCCTAACTGCAATGAAATTATTGCTCTAAATAATTATGTTCACTCCTGAAAATATAGTTTTATGTACTGCTTGTGTTTTCTTAGTAATCATGTCTGGTTAACTTGTCAAATTCAACTTGGCAACAGTACCCCAATTTGACATTTAACATCACAGTTAGTGCATTAATTGGTCTGAGGTTCAGTTTTGGTAACTATTGTATATAGATATAAGATGGATGATATCACTGTAGGTAGTTGTTATCGGATACCAGTTTCATAGTGATTGAATCTGCATAAAGACCAACAATCTTTTAGTCTTGTCACCAATGTTCTGATGCGGTAAGACATTGTCATGGTTTGTACTTTGTACCCCCTCCCTCTTCCTCTCTAAATCAATTTTGCCTGAAGTCCAGGACTAACCTTTGGCATTGACAGACACCATTGTGATAGTAAATATGATGTAAGTTTTCCATCTACATACTTTGTACCCTCAGCTCATTTAGATTTTGCCAAGGGAAAACTACTAGTTCAGGCTTGGGTTCTTTTACGGGGAGAGAGTTCTATATCCGTAACTCATGTTGCTTGATTGGTGGCCATTCTAATCTAGGACGTGTTAGCACTAGAAGGAAATTTATGCTCCCGTCCGAAAGCTCCTTGACTTATTGCACGGGGCCAAATATCTTGTCTGATTGCTTGAGCCAAACACTTAATCTGTCTTTCCTTTCTCCATCAACGCTTATCTAGTAGCTAGTTAGCAGTACTGAGTTTTCTTTCCTAGTTAAAGTTGCTTTTGTATGATTCTACGTATGATTATGAGTGCAAATATATCTTCCATCTTTCATAATCTAGCAGAGCATGACATTTCTAGTAAATTCAGCTATTCTGTGATTTATTTTTTACCTTCCTTTATCTATGATCTGAGTCTTGATTGTCCAGTCCTTACAGGAATTTGTTTTATGTGTCCGTATGGGTTCTCTCATAGTTGTGCTATTATATTCTACATCTGTAGGATGACGTCGGTATTTATTGTTATCGACTTGGCTGCAGCAACAAATAGTTTATGTAAGTAGACAGTAGTGACTAATATGCTAAACAGTAATACTAAGTAAAGTGCACTAACACTTCTAATCCCTGGATCACATTCAGTAGGGTACATCAGAATGAAAAAAGAACACTGTAATGGAATTAAAGAATCCAAAAATAGGATTTGTTGCTGACATTCGGGAAGTCCAAAAACAAAGCTGCAGCACCGTATCTGTATGAGGCTTCAACTAGTAGATCACCAGGGGAGCAATTTGACATAGTAGTGCTGATTAAGAAAACCTTGAAGAAATAAATAATAAATGTTTCTAAGGAAGGATTCTACTGCACTCCAGAGACATTCCTTTTAACCAAATAAGCTTCCTTTGTTTAATGGAGTTCATAATTCTTCTAGATAATGTTTCTGCTTTTGTGAATTTGATCATTATGTCGATAAAACTTGTAAAGACTACTCATATCTCATTCAAGTCATTTTAAATTTATTTTAATACTTTGTTAAATAATAACTTTGCAGGTAGCTTGTTCCCTGTGTAGTGAGACCATGGACCGCAATGTCTTAAACGTTCACAGAGGAGAAAATTGTCCCCAAAGGATTGTGACATGTGATTATTGCGAGTTTCCACTGCCTGCTGTTGATCTATTGGAGCATCAGGTGCTCCCCTTTTTTCTCGTCTCTTCTTATTGAACTTATTGAAGAGTTAAGTTGATTATCTCAATGCCGTAACATGTCTCTTTTTATTATGGTTATCAGGAAGTGTGTGGAAATCGGACAGAGTTATGTCACTTGTGCCACAAATATATTAGACTCCGTGAGAGAAACAGCCATGAAAGCAGATGCACTGGTGTTAGTACTACTGTTGCAGAGTCCTCAAGGTACCACTTATATATAAACCAACTTCTCCCCTTCAGATAACTAGATACTAATAATATTAAATAATAACTAACTGCTTTCGTATACATGTAGAATTAAATTAACCTTGTATGGCTGTGGTGCATTGCTTATGCACTCTATAAACACTTTATCTTTTAATATATTTGGCTGATTCCAAAAAGAAAAAAAACAAATTAACCTCTCTTTGATGAGTAAAATGAAACTGGCGCATTACGTGAAAATGAAATACGGACCATAATCAACCTTTGAAAGTTGAACAATATAACAAGAATAACCGAACACAGGAGCTTTGACCGTGTTTTTATAACTGGGGTGTGGGGTACCAATTAGCATTTGCTTAAAAGGTGGATAACAATCATGTGCATATCTGTGTTCCCCTCGACATGTTATGTGCATCTAGTTTGCTGCTGACAGAATTGTTCTTGGTAACGTTTTCACTTTGGGATCTTCTGTGATGAAGTACCCTGTGGCCCATATACCCGACATGTAATGGGAGAGGACTGAAATTACAACACGGTAACTCATGGTGTAATACTACTGTAATTAGGAAAACTCTGCCTTGTAAAGTAAATATGGCATCGTTAATATTAATTTGAGTAAACTCTCAAGTTAATATCTCTGCTAGAGATTAATGCAAACCTTGCTGTTGTTTTCTGTTTGGTCACTTTTAAGTTTTTCTAGTGTCCTTGGATAGTTTAGGAGCGGTAGATGAATAAAGGAATTTTGATGTTTTTATACTCACACCTTTGTTTGTATTCACCCTCCCCTTTCTTAGCAGAGGAAATCTTCGACTTGCTTTGTAATTCCAGGTCACACATTTGTATAATTTCACTAGTCATTTGTAGTTCGTGCCAGTTTTATGAGTTTGTTTTGTATAAGGTGGTAGAGCAGGCTTCTGTCAATTGCCATTAATCTCCAAGACAACAACTCCCACCAATACTCACCTTCACACTTGTTGCCTCCTTTGGCTTCTGCCATAATTCACTATATTATCTTTCTTCTTGGCTAATGTCTACGATGCTTTTGAAGGAACATGCGGCCACCAGAAAGAGTTCCAAGAAGGCAACCACAACCGCAAGGACTTTTTCCAAGACGCCTCCTGTTCACCATCGCAATCACTGGAATTGCTGTTCTGTTAGGCTCACTTTTCTTCCAGAGCAAACCCAACCATGGCCAAATGCATTAACTAACAGCCAGACAAAGATTCATGTACTATGTTCATAAACATGGTCTTTGCAGGTCATCTGTTCCATTGTTGTATCTGAGTCAAATATTCTGCGACTTTATGTTCCTCCTCCATGTGTTGTATGAGGTTGACGACGGATTATACTTTATACTGTGTATGAAATGAGGATTTATGTTCAGTCTATCAAAACCAGTCCTCACAGTTAAACCTGTCAAACAAATGTTACAGTATACAAAATAAATTGTTCAGCTGTTCTAATTAGATTCCTTGAAGCTGCTGAACTAGCAAACATCACAATCTCTTCAAAGGTCACTCATTTTTCATACTAAAAAAGAAAATACAAATCTCATACATTTGTTAAAATCATTTATTTTCATACTATAATTGATAAAATAAGAACAGGATTATGATTATGAACTGGGCTCATGTAGAATTATAGAGCATGAAACAAAGCTGGTAGATTTGGGACTAGGTCAGAAAATTCAACATCAGTAGCATGAAAAGAGGATTATTGTGGACAACCGACCCATTTCTTCTTCTTTTTCCCATTGTTGTGGAGAGAGAAATTACTGGAAAAAAAATCAGTTCGAATAAGACTCGGAATTCTCGAATGTGTTACAAAACTAACAGGATTCAATTGAATCGAGATTAATAAGATCGCCGGAAGTGGAGCTGCAGCGGTGGCGTGATCGATCGTAACCATGGGTATACGGCGAAAGCTAAGGGATAAGATCATCAATGGAATTTGCGGGTGTGGGCGAGGTTGGTGATTCTACTTTTTCTTCATTTTTGTAGATTCTGATTTCGTTTAATTTTGAGGAAACAAAACATAGATATGATAATTGATATGACCTTGAATTCTGGTTTCTGGGTGTGGAATCAATCAACCAATGAGTGAACGAGACTGAAAATTCCCAGTATCAATTTCGCTTTGTGTGACGGTAGTAGAACTGCCCACAAATTATTTATGTGAGGTATTCGTACCTTCTAAAACTTAAATTGAAAGTTCGGTATGAGACGTATTTATGGTTAAACGTACCTTTTTTATAATTTTAGAAGATTCGTTCAAATTATGAACACGTGTATGTAAAATGTATAGTAGTGTCACTTAAGTTTACATTCGTTGCGATCACAGAGATTTACAGACTGATTGATACTCGATTAAAGTTTAGAGTTGACGGGATTTCTTAATCCAGGAATATTAACTCGAGTTTTGAATAAATTTAGAGTTATCGGGATTTCTTAAACCAGGAATAGTAACTGGAGTTTTGAAGAGACAAAACGAAGGGCTTAACTCAATGTCAAAGTTGTTTATTAATGTATAACTGAGTTAGGGTTTAACCTAGCTTCCTAACCGAGTACAAAGTTAAACTTTAAGCGATCTTTTTATAGATTTTCGGATTTTAGTGTGTAACAAAGATAAACTGCACACATTAAAAATCTTAAAAAGATGAGTTTTACACGTGCAAACTTGTGTGCGAAACAAAATAAATATAAAGTTTTTGATGAATTAACACAAATGGTTGTTCTTGTTTTTCCCTTTTTTTTTTTTTTTTTGCATACAACCAATTTGGAGTAGTATAGGTTAGTACTATGGGTCCATAAGTTCAAAGCTTTTGCTAAAAATGATGTTTTGTTATTCCAATATTGTAATTGGTTCAAATCTTATCCATTTGGTATTCAAGTAGGTTGGCCTAAACAGTTTAGGATATTCATAATTTAAATGGTTAGCTGCAGGGGCAAACAAACCTCATCTAAACTAAAAGTAAACCTAAAATAGTTTGTGGCTATAATCTTAATCTGTGTTTGAAAAGGCAGTTTCCATTGGCATTGTAGACTTAGGATGTTAAGCACTTTTTTGCCCAACAAAATGTTCAGTAATGAAAAAATTTCTTAGAAGTTTTGCTCAAAATAGCAAATTCTAAAAATACCTTTAATATTATACTATATGTTATGGATAATTAAAATTTAATATTCACCAACGAAGGGTTAAAAAGTGACATTGGCATTATCGAGTTCATTCTTGAGCGCGGCAGTGTCCCTGGAGTATAATTTATGCTTTGATCAAATATGTATACTGTTTATTTTGATGATGTCAGTAATTGAATTGAAAAAATTTGATCAGAATACTAAAATTAGTTGGGTACTAATTAAGGAGTACTGAAATTGAACATATTGGCTCTCGAATACTAAAATTAACACGGTTAGAGAACCTCATTTTAAATTTTACCCACTCCAAAATTATCCATTAAGGATTAAAAAGCAAGCAATTGCATCTAAATCGAAAAGTGTCCATTTTGGACCAATGAAATATGGACTAAGGTGTGATTGTTGTTTACACTTTTTAGAATTTAGACATAGATATATTGTCCAAATCACATGGGCCAGATAAAATAAGATACAAATTTATAAGGGATATCATATCAAATTTACCCCATAATGTTCCTATACATATGTAAAAGAGATCTTGAATGTGTCAAATGTTCAGAACTTTTACATTATCCCCCTCTTCTTTTTCTTTTTTACCTTCACTTGTTTCTGTAACACGCAAAGCATGAAAGTATTCTCTAGTATCATTTGAGGTGAGCAATTACTATGTTATCATCACAAAGCCATCACCAGTGATTACTCACATTTCAGAAATATAACTTGTAATCCATTTCTCTTCTCTGCATTTACTTATGGTATATGTAACCAAATGTCACCGATTTCTTCATTTGGTCATAACGTCTTATCTCCCACAATGGCCATGATCCCTTGCTTAACAACTCTTGAAATTACAATCTTCTACCAAACTTTAGTGGAATTAGGAAGGATACTACTAAAGCTAAAGATATACAGATAGACATTGCAGTAAATGGAAAGTGCTTTCTTTCTTGTTAAGGGAGGCAATGTCTTGTATAAATATACCTTTCATACTTGTTTTCATCAATACATGAAGCCTGAAGGCATAATTTGCTCTCCATTCTGATACAAAACTCAAGTTTTGTTCTGCACAAATTAGTGCCTGAAAGACAGTCTAAAGTTGTCGTTACGCAGGAGGAGGTGGAGTCATGTCGCCCATAGGTGTTCACTTGTCCATTCAAGACCGTCATGTAAGTGTTCTGTCCGCTTTCTTGTTGATTTTTCAGAGTGGCATACTGCAGTGCAGTGTTCTGTTAGATATTTGGTTTAACGTTTTGATTCGGCATTGTATCTTAGGTGGTGATGGACAATGGTATAGTCCAGGTAACATTGTCAAAACCGGAGGGAATTGTTACTGGAATACGTTATAATGGTGTTGACAATTTGTTAGAAGTTCTCAATGATGAGAATAACAGAGGGTAATTGCCTCCATATATTAATTATTGTAGTGGTATCAAATTTAACTTTCCAGTGTGAAAGTATGATTCTGCAGTAATGTTGCTACATAGGCAAGAATCAGGTTAACTGGCTGAGTATGGAATTCAAAGTCGAAAGAGACCTTTCAGCACCTAATTTTTTTACTCGATGGTTCATTCTAATGTGTAGGTACTGGGATGTAGTGTGGAATTCAATGGATGGAAGTAGCAGAACGGGCAAGTTTGAAGTGTAAGCTTGCCGTTTACATTGGTTTCGGTTCAAAGATCTGTTTCGATTACAGTATACTTGAGGCTTAAATAGCGTTTTTTACTGCAAAATAGGATCAAAACAACAAACTTTAATGTTATAATGGAAAGTGAGGAACAAGTGGAGGTATCTTTCTCAAGGCCATGGGATCCCTCACTTCAGGGACAGTTCGTTCCCCTAAACATAGACAAAAGGTTCAGCTCTTACCAATTCCTTCCCTCTAACTCGCAAACATACACTCAATGTGTATGGCTATGAAATCGATGTTTCCCAGGTTTATTATGCTCCGTGGTAGCTCAGGCTTCTATACTTATGCTATATATGAACATGTTGGTTCTGCGGAATGGCCAGCTTTCAGTCTTGGTGAAACCAGGATAGCATTCAAACTCCGAAAAGACAAGTTAGCTTTCTGCCCCTTCCTCTTATTACCACAAATTTACTTGACAGTTACTCGGAATAGTCTATTTCACTGCCCTCTTTCAGCAATACCATTTGGAATATTTTACTGCTATAGAGAATTATCAGTAAGTTAGTCCATTTGTGCTCTGGGAATGACTGTGTTAACTAATGTCAAATGAGTTGTTGAGTAATGAGTAGTCATATATATCATAGGTGCAGAGAAATGACTGTGTTACATGAAATATGCAGATTCCATTACATGGCCATGGCTGACAATAGACGTAGATTTATGCCTCTGCCAGATGACAGATTAGCTGGAAGAGGCCAAGCTCTCGCTTATCCAGAAGCGGTCCTTTTAGTTAATCCTGTGGAGCCAGAGCTTCGAGGAGAAGTAAGCCATTTTCAACATCCCCTTAGTTTTCATAAGTAACAAAACAGAGAATATATATTGAGCCTATTTAGCTTTGTTCTTCAAGTAACCTCCAGAAGTGGTGTTTCGTGACATTGAAAATTGAAATTCACATTATGGAACATAGAGATTACACAATAGATTAGATGGGGTGATTTTGAATTGCTTATTACCCTCTTACAGGTTGATGACAAGTACCAATATTCGTGTGATAACAAAGATCTCAAAGTTCATGGATGGATATCTATGGATCCATCTGTTGGGTTCTGGCTAATCACACCCAGTGACGAGTTTCGCTCAGGCGGGCCGGTTAAACAAAATCTCACCTCACACGTTGGACCAACTGCTCTCTCTGTAGGCTGCTCAACTCTTAGAGCCTTACTGAAACAGAAATCATGGAGAAACTTTCAGTCTGTACCTCATTGACATTTATTTGTTCTGAAATTGTTTTTCAGGTATTCCTTAGTGCTCACTATACTGGAGATGACCTGGTCCCAAAATTTGGTCAGGGTGAACCTTGGAAGAAAGTTTTTGGCCCCATTTTCGTTTATGTTAACTCTGTGATGAGCGGGGAGGATTCAATGACCCTGTGGGATGATGCCAAAAGACAGGTTCAGTGATGTTGGAGAATTTGCTCTTTGACGCAATACAGATTTTTGTGATTCATGGAGATAATAACATTTACTGCCATGTACTTTTAGATGTCACTTGAGGTCCAGAGCTGGCCTTACAGCTTTCCGGTATCAGATGACTTTCAATCATCAGACCAGAGGGGTACAGTTAGCGGTAAACTATTGGTTTCAGACAGGTATTTCTCGACATTGGATTATCATCCAAGCTTCTTTTTTTTTCGACATACAGAGAGATGATGAGTTATTTGTACATTTCTCTGCTCAGGTATGTTAATAGTGATCAGATTCCAGCAAATGGTGCTTATGTGGGATTGGCGCCCCCAGGAGACGCCGGCTCCTGGCAAAGAGAATGCAAGGTAACTCGGATGTTCTATTCCAGATCTGATCATTCTTTTCTAAATTTCCATGTTCGCCACCTGCTTTTGAAGAAATTGCATTGACAAGGTAGAATGAATCAAATTGGATTAGTTTGCCTGATATATTAGTACCATCAGGATTACCAATTTTGGACAAGAGCTGACGAAATGGGCTATTTTTCCATCAACAACATCCGAACTGGTACTTACAATCTCTACGCATGGGTCCCTGGCTTCATTGGTGACTATCGAAATGAAGCTACTATCACAATAACTGCAGGTTTGATTTCTAGTTATCCTTCTGTAATTATTCTTTCTTTAGAGAATTTGCTTGTGGCATCCTGATGTTTACGCATAACTGCTGATTAACTGAGTAGTTTGACAAAATCTTCTGGTCCTTGCAAGCAAGAGTTTCTGTCAATAGCTAGATGTGTGTGCAAGCAGAAGCACCAGTAGGGTTTATACCTAATTCAGTAGCAGAATGTCCATATTGTTGTCAAACTCTGGTTTAATCAGCAAATATGTATAAACTGCCATGTAGCCAGTATTATATATCCTTTTTATACCATCAGCATCTGAGAAACATGACGCCAGGTACTGATATCGAAATGGGTGATATTGTTTTCGCGCCTCCAAGAGATGGCCCGACTTTATGGGAAATAGGTATTCCTGACCGTTCTGCTGCCGAGTTTTACGTTCCTGATCCTAACCCCACTTACATCAACAGGCTCTTTATAAATCACCCAGACAGGTTAGTATACACTGAGCCAAGTACATTTTTATTGTCTTGACACTTGAAGTCACTGTGCATCTATGTATCGTCCATGAAAGCTAGCTGTATCCATTCATGTTCCTCATACCAGTACACCTATTGACATTTGATGAGCAGGTTTAGACAGTATGGGCTCTGGGATAGATACACAGAATTATATCCAAATGAAGACTTGGTTTACACAGTTGGAAAGAGCGACTACCGCAAAGATTGGTTCTTCGCACAAGTTAACAGGTGCAACTTCTGACTGTTACACGTTCTTGTGAAATCTGTCATGTCGTGTATTAATTTTACAGTAGATGCATAAATATTCTAAACGAATCCCAAATTGTTGTCAATGAAGAAAAAAAGAAGACAACTCGTATCAAGGAACAACATGGCAGATAAAGTTCACCCTTGACACTGTAAACCAGGGTGGAACGTATAAGTTGCGCGTAGCGATTGCATCTGCATCTCTAGCTGAACTGCAGGTAACTATATTTGCTGAACCACTGAAGAGTGTGAGTGTGTGACCTACGTTCTATATTGTACTGAGCTGAACTCTTTACAGGTACGAGTTAACAATCCAAATGCAAATCGGCCAATATTTACCAGCGGCCTAATTGGGAGGGATAACTCAATTGCAAGACATGGAATCCATGGCTTATATTGGCTGTACAATATAGACATACAAGGTGCTGCTTTTGTGCAAGGGGAAAATACAGTATACTTCACTCAACCAAGGAATCAAAGTCCCTTTCAGGGCTTCATGTATGACTACATTCGACTCGAAGCTCCTAGCAACTAGACGTTTGGACAAACTATTTTCTGCATACATGATATACATATATACGCATATGATAGACAAAGTGCGAAATACTGAATAAGAGTTCCAGAGTTGTGTAATTCAGTAGCTAAATGTGATCTTTTGCAATTTGGATGCATATATTTTATCTCTACCATCTATGTTTGGCTTGTCAGCCAGAGTATTCTAGCGGTAAAAGACTAGGAAATGGATAGGTAGAGTGAAGGAAAGGGATACAAATTCAAGTTATTTCACTAACGGCTCGTTTGGTAGGATATTCTACTTGTACAAAACGTAGGGTGATAAATTAGTGACGCGTTTAGTTGCAAAATTGTTGGTTCGGATGGTTGGACTAGATATTCCATCCCCGAGCCTAGCAACAAATGAGGAGTTGCCATGTGGATGCGAAATTTAAAAAAAATTGAGTTGTACCTATACTAAAAGGAAAATTTGATCTCACTTTTTACCCCAATTAAAATAAGGGTTCCTAGACCTTCAACTCGCCTTATGTGAACATGGTTGGACGTAAACTTCATCATATAAATCATATTCCTTCACCTCGCTTCTCCTCAAACTCTCAACATATGACTTCACCGTAAATTCTGATTTCGTAGGTGAATGCACTTGTCTTCTTGCTTTTCCAATAACGATTTATAAATACCAGTAACGACTCTACTTAGTATCATGCTAAATCGTCGAAGTTTTGGGGTTAGCGACCACTTCTTTAATCTCTCACTACAAAATCGATGAGATTTTTTAGTATGATCTAAATGACATCATAAATAGAATATTAGTTGTTTTATTGTTACGAAAGTATATTCTCTTTTATTGATAATAGACACCTAACTTGTTTAAAGTACAGCCGAATCAAATAAATTCTTATAGTGCAAGTGCATTGTTAAGTTCGTCTAATACAGTTTTGCTCGAAAACGGGGATAAAAAATGAAAAATGGAAAACAAAAGGAGAATTAACTTCTTCCTATCCAATAAACCCAATAATAAGCCCGCTAATGTTATTTGCAGGGAAAAAATATACTATTTGCAGGAACAACTTTGTACAACTTTACTATAATGCCCTTATTGTTGTTTTTAATGGTTTAAATAATAAAAAAATCCGAAAAATATGAAATCGACGTACAATTTAGAAATAAAACGTTTTAAATTATTTCAAAGTAAAAAAAAAAAAAGTAACACGAGGCCCGGGCTAAAGCCCGGAGCTTTTCGTCCGTGTTGGCCAACATGAATGAGCCACCGGTGGCTCGTTTATAGAAGGAGCCACCAGTGGCTCGTATATAGAATGAGCCACCAGTGGCTCGTTTGGAAAACTTATATAATGTGGTTTTCGGATTGAGAATGTTACATTTGCTTCGATTAGTTTTCACGATCATCAGTCATACATATGTAGTGATAAACATTTCACTAAACGATGGATAATTATGTTAACTCCGAAGTAGAATCATCTCCTGAGGTATGTTGTGCTTATAAGATTTTGATATTTTATTATGTATGTATAGCATTTTTTTTTAGATAAAGATATTTATTGAAGTTTTTTTTCTTTGTAAGTATGAACCGTCAGAGCCACATTCAGATTCACATTCCGACTTCGACGGAAATTTATCTTCAGAGGTTAGTTATTAAATTTGTAATAATATTTACCCGTATTTAGTACTACACTTCGTTTTATGTGACAAATTTTTATAATACTTTTTCCCGTTTATATTACGTAGTTAAGTTGTTAATAATTTGAAGTCTATCATCTCGTTCGATCTTAATAATGTGCATGTCAATTGATCTTATAGTTACCATCTTCTCGTTCATATATAATCTTTGAAATTATTTATAATATATAGTTTCCATGTTAATTGACGTTATATAAAAATAGTATTTGAAATAATTTAAAACGTTTTATTTCTAAATTGTACGTCGATTTCATATTTTTCGGATTTTTTTATTATTTAAAACATTAAAAACAAGAATAAGGGCATTATAGTAAAGTTGTAAAAAGTTGTTCCTGCAAATAGTATAATTTTTTACTACAAATAGCATGACCCATTTTCAATTGAATGACCTCTCCAAAGAGGTTGATGCCGGCAACAAGTACGGGAAGGCTCGGCCTTGGAGTGTGAGCTGTTCAGTTGCACATGGCTCAAATTATTTTGGGAGCCTCAAATTTGTTTTCGTTTGATATATGTATATATTTCACACATGTAACTTGTCACAATAGGTGAACTACAAGTGTTAATTTACCACATATAGAGTTGTGGGTTATTCAATCCCCTCAAGCGTAACTATTTTTCGGTTTTTTATACATATTTAACATACTTTTCAGTTTCAGAATTTAGATTTTAGGAATAAGAAATTTTGCACCTGGCCTCCAAATATCAGTCCGGCCCTGGTGAGATGAAATTGATAAACACTTTGATCATTACTTATAGCATGGAACAACCTGTTTTGCAAACCTGGCAGTAATGATATTATTAACTTATTAATAAAAATCAACCGAAAAAAAATTTATTAATAAAAATATCACAACTTGAATTTTTCAAATAGAATACGAAGAGACATGCTTGATTATTTTACGGAAGACACAAAAGAAAATTAACAAAAGTACGTACTTCCTTAATTAGTTGGGCTTTTCTAAAACCAGGTCAACTTCGAACCGACCTGAATGCAGTTCACATTTAGATGATTGACACGTGGCACTATATTTAATCTTATCCATCGATTTTGGTTCGAACTCAACTTCGAACCGTTTTTCGGTACGATCTCGTTAAAATTATTATTTTTGTAATAAAATTCCCCTTAAAAAAATTAAATATCCAAAATACCCTTCAAATATAATACTAAATTTATAAATATTAAATTTACCAACTGGGCGACTGTAACATTAATAATTAACCAAATTTCTAATTTCTAACAAAACACCTTTTTGATATTCAAATATAATAATTAACCAAATTAATAAAACACTAATTATATGCGGATGGGTATATGCGATAGCCACACCGTTTGGTTCTTCCTCTACAGCAAACTTGTCGTCGTTAATGGCGAACTGGACCATGAGAAGGGGATGCTTTTCAGATGGATTTTCAATATGAGTTTGGGGATTTCAGATCTTGATTTACAAATGGAGATTGGGACTAGAACCAAGTTACGAATTATTGTGGGTTTCACGAAATTGATTACGGACACTATTCATCGTCATTCCATGGAAGCAGGTCAAAAGAAACTGGAAGGAAAAATTTCATGGAAGTTGAGTAATAAGAAGAAACAGAATCGAAGAAAATAGAATTAAAAGCTGTGTAGAGAAAAGAGAAACAGGAAGAGAGTGGACTGGTAGGCCGCCGGCATCGCCACCGTCGAAGGTAGAAGAACAACGATGAGAACTGGGTTGGACGAGTTTTTATTTATTTATTTATTTTTTTTTTTGAAAGATGGACGAGTTGTCTATGAATAATATCAAAATTCAGTGAATAAGTGTAGAATGGAAATTGGAAACAAGATTCACTATTTAATTTATTAAAACAAGTTGAATATATATGGGGCAAAATTGTAACTTTAATATTTAATATAAAATTTTAAATAATTAGGATAAATTACATTAGATCGTACCAATTACACGTGTCAATCATCTAATGATGACCTATATTCAGGTCGGTTCGAGCCCATTATACTAGACCAATTCTAATACTTTTAAGAAAGGTTTTTTTTACACCAAATATATAATGCTTATACCATCATCAAGTCTCCATAGAGGTACTCGAATCCTAGCTCGACTGTTTTGAAAAGGACTGAGCACACTTCTTTAAGAAGGACGAAGTATATACTTTACTCCAATAAGACGAACATTTTACCATCGTCTATTTATTCTTAATAATGAAGAGAAAAACTTGGGAAAGAACACTAATTTGTGGACTTTTAAGAAAGATCACCTAATGTCATCACAATATGCGATGTTATCAATACAATGTCCAATATTACTAATATGTTATCATATTAGTAATATTAATAACATTGAACCTAATAGTATCATAATATGCGATGTTATCAATACAATGTCCAATGTTATTAATATGTCATTATATTACTAATATTAGTAATATTAGTAACATTGGACATTGTATTGATAACATCGCATATTATGATGCCAGTAGGTGGTCTTTTTGAAAAATCCACAAATAAGTGGTCGTCTTTCCCAAGTTTTTGTAAATAATGAATCAAATTATTACAAGTACATTTTTTTATTAAACCAACAACGTGCATATCTACTAGAATCATATTGAGGTCAAGAGGACTTGGGCAACTGCTTTTGAAGGCGAATGTAATACTTTTGGGCATGGCTTGCGACTTGCGTTGGGTTCTTTGTCAACACACAATTTCTGGAAATACTCTTCCAATCTCCTTTACCATATCTGTCCAGTCCCTCAAGAAATTTCCTGCATATTTATACGTAGAATTAGGTAACATGATTGAGTCCAAACTACACATATAATTTGATTAAATTCGGCATACTCATGTTCCTCTTTAGTCCATCGTATAGATCTCTTCTTCTCATGTTCTTGTTTAGTTTTACGTTGTCCTGTTGAACATCGTAGTAACATCGGTTGATGATCATAATCATCATCTTTGTAGGCAGGGATTGTAACCCTGCCTGCCTCGATCATCTCCACGTCCTCCACAAGGGCTCGATAATGATCCGCGATTTCATCCATGGTCTTGCCAGGAATGGTCATAGCCATTTTGTTAAATGCATCTGGGATTTCAATTTCATTCTCAGCAAGAGCAATTTCAAACACCTTGTTTTCATCATAGCTCCACTTTGGCTGGCCCGTTGAGCTAACAAATTGTGTTGAATTGTTCTTCAGAAATTGGCTTGCAAAATCTGGTAAATTATTCATAGTTATTTCAGAATGTTTAAATGGCTTTACAAAGATACAAATAAAAGTGGCTAACAGATAGTATAATAACTTTGACATTCTTTATTGAACATCAATTAGCATGCATTAAATTACTCTTTTAAGGAGACACCATAAGAAGTATACTTATTTATATTTTTCAGTTTTATTTTTATGTAACCGCAAAAATTTAAAAACCTATTCCACTTTTTAAGAAAAAGTAATTACACGTTCTAAATATAAGTTATACATAAACCGACGTATGTATTTTTTACTCTAACGTTAAATTTATAATATATAAATATAGTATTGTTATACATATGCATGCATATATAATTCAGCAACATAGATTAAAGCCAGTTGTAATTCTTATATACTAGTTATATGGGCACGCGGTACTCGCGTGTAAAATTTTAAAATTATTAACAATAAAAGTATAAATGATAACGAAGCGCACCTCAGTTGGTAAGATGCTTCCCCTCCAACCAATAGGTCGGGGGTTCGAGTCACCTTTGCCTCTTAAAAAAAAAACAATAGAAGTATAAATTAAATTGTTAATCCGTTTTTTTTTTAAATCAAATTCGTAAAAAATTATGAAGTAAAAAAAAAATTACTATCGTAGAAATATTTTAGTGCACGTTAATAACTAAGTTGGGACTAATTAAAAAAGATGGTAATTAGTGTGGATTGGATTGATTGTTGAGGAGCAGTACATGAAAAATGGCGTTTTTTCAGTTTTGAAATTTTGTAGAAGATTGTCAAAAATTTTCTTAAAAAAGAGATAGAAAATAAACACTTGAAAAAGAGAAAAACTTGGGAAAGACCATCAATTTGTGGACTTTTCAAAAAGACCACCTAATGTCATCACAATATGCGATGTTATCAATACAATGTCCAATGTTACTAATATGTTATCATATTAGTAATATTAATAACATTGGACCTAATGGCATCATATGCGATGTTATCAATACAATGTCCAATGTTATTAATATGTTATCATATTAGTAATATTAGTAACATTGGACATTGTATTGATAACATCGTATATTA